>JALLPD010000043.1:0-24920 GCA_036940065.1 Cyclotella cf. meneghiniana
TCAGTGGTCTCTATGGGGGAGGCACATGACACAACAAACAATTTCACAATGATTTTTGTGCTTGGGGGTAGGATCTTTTCTTTGTTTTCAATTGATACTTTCATGGTTCTCTTTTTTTCCTGATCCAGTTCTTTTTCTCTAAAGGTGTGGTGTGATGTCTCACTTTTGCCTTGTCAAATGTTGGGTTAATTATTAAGTTTTACTTTTTTGTCATGACAATCAAAATAAACATAAAAACAGATCCCAATCAATTTAATTGAAAAAATATGTGAGCTTTAACTTAAATGATTTTGTTGTTAGCTTTCTACTAGTTAAACTGTCACAAGCTGGCATATAGAGATAAAAATAATGGCAATTTTTTATCTCTCTACCGTAAAAATTGGTGGACAAGGAAATCACTGAGATTGTCTCATTTAACAAAATCTCACCTATTTTATGGACATTTTGTGTTTTCAGGCCTATAAAACCTGTTTTATCAGCATTAATTCTCTTGAAATAGATTCTCCATTGTGAGACCAAAACGACCATATGCTGGGCTCGCCGTACTTCCTTTTGGTTCAAAAGTTATGGCTGATTGTCATGTCAATCACCACACATCACACATCACTTTGCTTTTTTGGTGGGCTTACATATATTATATATGTTTTTTAATGATAAAAATGTTTGCAGCTGTCCCGTCTCTGGAACAGCTTGTTCCAATTGTTGGCATGATTGTAACAAATAATGGGCGCACATGCCGACACCGCCATTTTGGTTGCTGTAATGCCTTGTTGATGGGTCTTCCCGTGCATGGCTGTAGTGTGCTGCTGTGCCTCAAAAAACACTGTTCGGCAACCTTGCGGCTCATTTTGTTCTACTGGACATGAGCGATGTTTGCAGGGTCACTGTTGCTCCCAGGGAACATGCTGTTGGTCTGCAAGATTGTTTTCTTGAAGGATTGTTGGTGCGGATGATCAAGGTTTCTACCGTGGAACATCCCAACAATACTGCCGATCCCTTCATCATCACAATCGTGCTTACAGTCTTGCAGAAATTGTCATTGACAATGACAATTGATTTTAGTTGTATTGCATTAAACTAACAACTCATTGAAACAAATTCTTCCTTTATTTGAATAAAAAATAAAAGAATTAAAAAAATTAATAATGGAATTAGATGTTCCATTCATAGCCCTTCTCTTTCCAAGCATTCTTGCACACTTTTGTGTTGAGCATCAAGTAAGCTTCACCACCCCATGATGAGATGACCTCACGTGAAGGGGTTTTCATCTCCCTGACTTCTCTGATTCCATCTGTATCTGCCCAGTCCTCCCACTGCTCTGACACTGAGTTTTCAATCGGCTTATTCACACCAACATCAATAGGCGGGCACAAATTTGTGCAGCAGCCAGGAATGTGTTGTACTTCAATTCCCAGCAATTGAATTTTTGCAACAATAAGCTCCATCATATAGACACAAAATGAGTCCAATATGAGAAGGGGTACAGTGTGTGGAGGAAGCATGTCTTTCCATGGGGATAGACACTGCTCAATCCGCAAAAGCATCATGGACTCATCGATCCATGCCTTCTTTGGATGGCATACAGACACATAGGTGGGAGATTTGGTAGCTCCTTCTTTTTGATCCACCCATTTTTTTCACCTTGAAAAATGAGAAATGGAGGCAGTACCTCACCGCTCATAGTCACTGTTGCAGCAAGTGTTGCCCTCTTTGTTTCAGAGGTGGAAGATTGAGCCAATGGGTCCCACCCATGCTGCCACCCTTCCACCACCAAAACCCTCCAACCGCAGGATACGACAATGCCACAACACAAAATACCACAGGGTATGGCTTCAATCCCTATGCAAAGCAGCTGCGGAGGCATCACACCACCACCACACAATACAACTCATCAACACCCAGATCAACCTAACCCATGCACACCTCTACAGCCTACATCTCAACCCTCTAAAATCTCCTTTCCAAATACCATAGCAAACATGACAACCACCCCAGAAACTGACTTCTATAACACCTCCAAACTTGCATTCCACGACCTAGCAATCTGTCCTAGGTCTAGGCATGAAATTCATCAGATCTCCCGCCTTCACCACTGGGGACATATCAACATCAATCACACGCTTCGAATGAGACATCCACCTCCAAGTCTTCTTTGCCCACCAAGGAAAAATGACAACTACACCAACCAACCTCCCAAACTCTATGTCAAATCAAAATGCCCCGCTGGTCTGAGATCCCACCATGGATAGTCTGGCAACTAAATAACTTCTCTTCACAAATCCACAAACTCTTCAGACATCGAAGAGCAACCCCAAACCTACTCCCATACCAGGAAACAACCTTCCGGAAACTCAAGGAAGACCCAAACCTCCTCTTCCCTGACACCAACAAAGGGCTTAGACCCTGTGCAGTCACGTATGACCAGTACATAAAAGACTGCCTGACCCACCTCATAGACAACACAACATTTACTCACCTATTGGAAGAAGATGCATGGAACATAGCAAACAACATTAACTCCCTCATCCTCCAATGGCTAAAATAATACGAAAACTCCATTTCGACACATGATTCTCACTACATTGAACACCACCTCAAACATAATCAAGCATCCCCCTTTGGAGGATTCTACATAACCTACAAGATACACAAACCACCAACTGATGGTCACTTCCCAACCCGCCCAATACGCTTCGAGGTAAGCAGCCTCCCACATGGGCTTGGGAAATGGGTCGACCTCATGCTCCAACCCACTACACACTCTCAACCCTCCTACTTCTGGGACTCCCTTACATTAAAAAACCTCCCTCTATACACTAAATGTACCTCCAAATGCTCTACTCTTCACTTCTGACACTAAGTCAATTACACCAATATCCAAACCGGACCCACCCTACACCACATCTCACAACTTATCCTTCAAGAAGAAAACAAATCCTTCCACCACTACAACTACAACACACTCATTGAAGCCCTACAAATTGTGTTTAATAGCAACATAGTACAATTTGGTGACACCTACTGGTGTCAGATCTCCTGAACTGGTATGGGAATTGCACCAGCCCCCCATGGGCCACAATTAACTATGCCATCCATGAAAACTCATTCCTCCCCTCCTGGAACACAAACCTGCTCTTCTACCATCAATTTATTGACAATGTCATTGGTATATGGCTCTGTGACCCCCGCCCTGATAAAACTACAACACTATGGACATCCTTCCAAAACAACATGCAAGACTGGTATGGACTAGAGTGGGAGTTGTCAAACCTTACACACACATGTAACTACATGGACCTCTCACTCACCATAGTTGACCAAAAAATCCATTCAACCAAAAAAGCAGAACCTTTATCTCTACACTACCCCAAACTCCTCACACCCTAAAGGGATGCTTAGTGGTCTTATCCATGGCAATGTCACACGTATCCATCACCTATGCTCATCCACACAGGACATCAGCACCAAAACAATTGCTTTCTATAACTGCCTCACCCAACAAAGTTATAACAAATCAACCCTTGACCCACTCTTCCAAAATGCCATAACAAATGCACAAAAGAACCCCCACACCAACACCAACAAGGACTATACACACCAACCAAAACAAGATGCAGTTAGCAAGCAAAAAGTCTTCTTCCATCTAAAATATCACCCCCAAGACCCATGGGCTAAGGAAATTCAACGCATCTGGGAGCACACAATTGCCAGCCCACCTGGACAGCTGCACATTTCTAACATGACTAAGTACGAGGGTGCACAAGTACCAATCAACACCCTAACAATCACATAAAGTCACCCTCCCAATCTATGCAACCAACTCTCTGTCCAAACACTCCGATGTAGGGGGCACGAGGTCTCCACCTTCCTCTTATAAATTGACCCTCTGCCCCCTTTATTTTTTTGCTGGCGGTGAGTGGCAATGACTATGTCATCCCCACTCTACTGCCAACTCAAAAATAAAGACAAATAGCAAAACCAACACATTTTATCCATGTCCTGGGACCGGCTGTATTCAAATAAACATGTCCACTCAGAATGAACATTGAGTGGCTACCAAAGGTACCTCATTTCGATGTACCATACACGTATGTTGCTTTTTAATAACTGTTGCTACCACACCACTGATGAGCCGACCAGGCAAAACAATTAATGCCATTGTTTGGTCAATGGCAACATCCATTGTATAATTAAAGAAATAATGGATAAAATCCAATTAAAAAATATATGTTATGTTTTTATAAGGCACTCAAACCAATACATTGAAAGGTGGATGATTGTATGTGAACCGTCTTCACTCCTTTCTCATTTCACATACATTTGTTGTGGTACAAAAAGAGGATGGGCATCTGACCCATGTTCAAAACATTGTCTGGATTCATGTGGGCAACTTTCTGCCGCATAAGCTCCATGAAATCACACACCGCCTGTTCCATTCCTTTAGGACTTTGTTGTGCTGTGTGAGTCCCAAGACGGTGACAGAGTCCGGAACTTTTCATGAATCTCCTTGCAATTTTTCTGTTTCACTCATTGTTTTTGTATGAAGCTCATGGACAATGTTTTCTGCCTTTTTTGTGAAGCTCAAGATGTCACTTGTAGGCCTTGCTCATGCTGCTCAAAAATCCAATGCAGCAACTGCATCTTCTTCAATGCAAGAAAGCCAACTCTACCATGGTTAAGAGAATGAAAATTTCCATGGTAGATTTTTTAACTTGCTCAGTTGCCCCTGTCTCACTGCAGTGTCATCTTTATCCTTCAGAAGGCTTAAGGTTTTTTTCATCTGTAGAAAACACATCTCTCTACTCTCTCAAGAGTACGAGCCTGATTAATACTCAATCCAGAGGCTATGTCTCTCAAGAGTACGAGCCTGATTAATACTCAATCCAGAGGCTATGCAAGTCTCGAGTCTCCACACCATGCACCATCAACCATTTGTGCTTTAATGTATAAGATTTGCGATCAAACTTGTGAGTTGAATTATTTAAAAGACCAATGTCAATCAGCATTTTTTTTATGAAATTAAAATGATAAATAGTAAATCATATTGTGATTGCTTTGAAATACTACATAAAGGCTGCATTGCATTATTGAGAGTGATTAATTCACCAAATAATTTCTAATTTTTTGGCTCGGCTGATTCAACAATGCAAAAACAAATGCAGCCAAGGGGTAAGCATTGGAGCCCATTGACAAAAACTGTAACACATCAGGATGCATGGTTGGAGCTAAGATATCCGCTGGAGCAAAGATAATCAAATAACAAATCATAGTTAAGATGGAAGTGGGAGGGAGATATCATGGCCAGGAAGCATGACAAAAAGGTGGGCAATGAGTGGGCAAGAGGATACATAGCCTCCTGCCCCTAAACAAAATTGGCAGGAACAAGAGGGGGCATAATGAAAAGGATAGTAATACAGTACTATTTACGGTCTTATCTTTTTTAATGCTTTAATTTTACTTGCTTTACTCCTCACCAAAACTCAGTGAGGTAGTCACACATTGCCAAAATTGAAGACATTTTGTGAGACTATTTCGCCAATTTTTACGGTAGTTCCTTGTATGTCACTCAATGAACTCTTCTCTCTTTGAATGACACTCATTTTTTTGACAAATTCAATGGCTCACTTGCAATTCTCCATGAGAGATACCTCTTTGTCTTGCCATGTTTATTTAACCACAGGTTTTTCTGTGTTTCATTTCCTCCACATACACATGGATTGATTCATTTTGAATCACTCAGCAATCTTTTTGCAGTATCTCCAACCCTTGGTGACATGGCTGACTGTATTTGTCTTTATGTAGGATACTTCAAAATCTTTTTGCTTGATCCTCATAAACTATCGATGAATTTATTAATTGGTAGTATGTACGGGTTACATCCCACAATGATTCATGAAAATCTTATAAAGTTGCTCATAGAAGTTTGTAATTTGCAGTAGATGGGTGGGTCATTTTTTTCTTTTATAGTTGAGCATTGTTGATTGGCAGTCCTTTTTTGACTTGGAGCTTGTTGATGGTTGGTCCATGACTATTTGTGAAAATCTCTAGATATAATGGCTGATGGAAGTTTGTAATTTGCAGGAGAGAGGTTTGTCATTTTCAGTTGTTTAGCGGTTGGTCATCATTCATAATTGGTCCTATGGTGACCTGGGCTTCTAGATATTTGATTATTCTTTGTGCCTGGCCTGCTGCTGGTTGATGATTATGATACTGATTATGAAATTGAATATTCAACAATCCCTCTCATCTTCAGGAATTTGCAAATTATTGAGAAGATTGGATTGGATTGTATTAGAAGATATAATCAGGCTCCAGCACACTCTCTTGTGTGCTTTCATGTGTCAGTCAATGAAGTCACATCTGGTGGAAGAGATTTTAGGTAATTGACTTGTTAACTTGGCCATTTTTATTTGGTAACTCTGTACAATGCTTTAGTGATTACTGTTGCAGGATATGATGATTGAGAAAAAACAACTAACAGAGGCAATATCATGGAAACAAATGAAAGAAGAGCACTGAAAATAAACCAACCAGGTATTGAAGGATAGGACAAAGACAAAGAGGCTTTGATGAACAAAAGAGAAAGAAACACTTTGCTATAGTAATCGTAGACAGATGAAGAGCATTGAAGATCCAAACACAGAACAATTGAGATGGGACCAGGGTGGCAATGAAGCCTCTAATGAAATGAGAGCAAATGAGTGGGGACAACATGGCAAGACTGCCAAACCCACTGTTCAAGCACACATGCCATTAACTGAACAACCTCAACATTCGGCACTTGGCATGAAGGGGCTTCATAGCCTGTTGGAAGATGCGTTGTGGATGACAGACACACCTACCTCAGAGACACAAGACAGAACATGAAAGTATGATGGAAACAGAAGTACTGTTTAGAAGAAAGTAATCAAGTTTGAATCAGAAAAAGATTACGGTAATGATTAGTTCTTACTAAAGTATGATACAAAGCACAAATTGTGAATGAAGAATGCACTGACCAAAAACTGCTGTTTTGCCAATGACAATGAAGATCAGTGTCAGTGGAGCATTTGTGTCCAGATGTGTGATTAAAATCCCACAAATTTGTTGTTTTTAGCACAGAATGATGGAAAGATGCTGTCTTACAAAGAAATGAGCACCATGAAAAAGTTCTAGGCTAGGCTGAGTCTCAATCCCCACAACATAGATCTTTATATGTGATCATTTTATAGCTATATATAGTGCATTTTTATATTACAGATGAAAATGAAGAGCTACTCCACATGGGAGCTTGATAGAAGGTGGAAAATAATGAAAATTGCACACAAATTCTTGCACAGGGGAGATCCTCTGGAGGGGGTCAAATAATTTACATCTAGATGGGAGGTCATTGTTTTGAGTAAGATGTGATATCACACTCTAAATGCTCAATGAGAAGAAAGATGAAGAAGAAGCTGTCATTGTCAGTGGCGAAAGTTGGTTTACACTACTGCTACCACTGGCATGTTGAATGTGTTGCTGACCCTTTATGATTACCTAGGTTTAAAATGCGCCTTGAACTCATAACGATCACACAGGTTTAAAATGCTTCTTAATCTCATTACTACTATAAACAACTTCACATTAATATGTCTAACTTGCCAAATCTGAAAGAAAACCACCAGACCCTCTCAAATGCGATCAACCCAGACTTGTAAGATCAAGCAAGAAGTCTTGTGGGGAAATAAATTGAGTCGAACCAACTATAATCTCTGTCCCACTTGTAGACATCACTTCCCTAGCTGATCTCAATTCAGAATAGCACATTCCCCCAGCCATGAATACAATTTGTCTCCCTCGATGGCTACTCTTTTTCTTACCAGTTGCAGAGCCTGACGAACTTTGAGTTTGCCATTTTGAAGTGGAGGAAGCCTTCCTTACACTTTTGGCAGCAGCGGATGAAGATGGTCCAAGCATCGCCTCAGCATCTGGTAGGGGCATGACGCTTGGATATTCATCCACGCTGAGTTTTCCAGAGGTGGCTTCCTCCATAATTGCTTTGAGAAGGCAGACATAGCGGCTGGTGGAGTATTCACTTTCGCTCTCTGCTTGACCGAAGGAATTGACTCCTTTGGATTTCAGATATCCGATTAATTTTCCCTTGGAGTCTGCTTCTTTTCTCTGCACCAATGGACAGCCCAATTTCTCGAGGTTTCGCAATGCTGTCAACTCATCCTCTGACAGGTTGGCTTCGCCCAATAACTTTTGTAGATCACTCTCCGAACTCAATCCACGCTGACTCACGATAACAATCGCCAAAAGTCTCAGCCGCATCGATGAAACGGTTTGTCTGCGAAATTCTTCCACCGTCTCACCAAGCAACTGCTTCAATTTGGGCGTTCGACCCTCTTCTGTCTTGCCTGTTGCCAGTGTTTGCTCCAGCTCCGAAAGCTCCAACAACCCCTGTGCATTAAATGCATCCATGCACTGATGAGCAATCTGCATGTGTTGTGATAGCTTGGACATGATTTCGCGATACTCTGGCAAAGCCTTCAATGCCTTGGCCATCTGGTTGACGGAGAGCGCCTTTCCATTCGTTTTTGCTGAGGAAGCTAGAGCAGATCCACTGCTCGAATTGACAATTTCTCGGATTTTTGTGCTGAGAGTTTGGATGACATCGGCAATATGTTTCCCGCGTAGCTCTACCCATACTTCATCATTATCATTCAACAGTGCATCCATTTTGGTGGTGGCCTCGGCTGACCCCTCCTTGGCTGTGCCGGCATTAACACTGTCATAAGTGATGCGATCATCGGTAATGGGGAGCAAATCGTTCACCATGGCCTCATAGGTAAATTCATGCATAAGTGGAGAAAGACAATCATCCTTCCTATCCAAAATAAGCAACGTAGCACGCTCCGAATTAGGATGCAACCCGTCTCCCTTATACCACCACTCACTGTTCGACCCAACAAATTCATTCATCTTTTGGTGAAAAATAAAAGCCAAATGCTTACACAATGCATTCTTGGCGGGATACCGCACATGCGGATATTCATTCAACGTAGCACAAGCCGTGACCAGCTTGGCCATCATGGCGTTGTGTAATGAATTCCCCGCAGAGAGTTTGGATAGATACAAGCCGGAATATATGGAAGGGTTCTTCATATCAAAATGAAATGCTTGAGCGTCCTTTGTCAAAAAATCAAGATTCACCTCCTTCAACACCTTGATTCTCTTGACTAATTCTTTGCACCCCTTGATCATCCCGAAGAGTTTGTCGTCCAATCTTCCCAAAAAGTATAAGAATACGGCATTTCCATACAAGGGTCCCTTCCGGTCCTTACTGGGCGTCCAATCATTCACGATCAACTTGACACTCTCCTCCTTCGGTTCGACCAAATACAAGACAACCTGATCACGGAAGGGGGCGCGTTTCTTCTGTAGATTCTCGACTATGGAAACATGATGCTCCATCAAATTATACATGCCGATGGAAGAGGAGATGACGCGGAGTGACGCCGGATCGACGACGAGGACCATCCATTGGCCGGGAGAGCGGTGAGGGGAAGACTCGGAGGATTGAATGACGTCTTGGAGGAGATGTTTCTGGACTATTTCGCGGAGGGATTGATGTCGTGACGAGGTGGAGGAAGAGGACGCGTTGGAGGAGGTTCGCGATGAGTTGTTGAATTTGGGGTTGGGCATATTTTTGGAGAAATCTGGGTGGGGATCTTTCGGGAACCGGACGATTGTCTAAATGCGATGAGACTGTTTGCTGCTGCTGATAGGTAAAAACGAGCGGTGTGTTGTTTGTGTGATGTGCGAGAAGTCGCAGGTGCACGGTTGAGCTGCCTACACAATCAAGCTTGCGCAGGAAACCTCATGGTCATGGTCGCGTTTGAGCGTATATTGCCACATACCTATATTGGCATAATAATATGGTATAAAATAATACTCGGGACCACTCGGGACATGAGAAAACGACGAAAGAGAGAAACAACGAAACGCACAACTATAATACATTATTACATGTATATAGAAGAAGAAGGAAGACCCATGAAGGACGCAGCCCTTCATTGCTCCTGCATAGTACAAAGGAACTAACGACTTATTGATCAGCACCCTCTTCAACTCTCCTCGCAGTCAATCGCAAACAATAATGCTTCCAATCAAGTTCTATTAAACATTATTCCAATTAGGCCTCGAGCAGAAGACATGGATCAAATAAAGGCATTGCCGTCATCGCTGCCTTCCCCATCAACAGCAATACAAATTCCACAATGGATGATCGAATTGCATCAATTCCGTCAACAATTATTCCTGCGAGTGATTGAACCGATTATTGAATTGATACTGGGTCCGTCGACAGCAGCCTCCTCCGACAATGACGACGACTTGACATCTGCCTATGAATTCCTCACGAATCCACAAAATCGCCATGTCTCCCCGGAACATCGCCGCCTCGGCTTTCTCCCCTCCTACATCGAAGACGCATCCTCCTTCCACGCCACATCCATGTCTTTCGCCACCCTGACCATGATGTACATCTTCATGGTCATCATCCTGCTGGTCTTTCTCAGCTGTTTCTACCACAATCAAAAAACGAGTCCACTATTTGTCAGTCCACGCAGGCATCGATTGCCCAAGTTGACCCCGCCGCCCTTACCCGTCGACGGTGCATTCACCTGGGTCAAGGTTTGTTTGTTCATAAGCGATGAAGAGATTATACACAAGGTGGGATACGACGCATTGATCTTTTTGAGGTTTCATCGGCTAGCCTTGCGCTGTATCGTCAAAATGTCCGTTTTTTCCTTTTTGGTCATCATGCCATTGAATTTTACGGGTGGGGGAAGGGCCAAGGCGAATGACTTGAAGGGGTATGTGGATAGTCTGTTGTTTACTGACTTTTTACGATTTTCCATGGCCAATATTAGTCCCGGCAGCAATATGTTTTGGGTCCATTGCTTCGCGGCGTATTTGTTAACAATCATCGTGGTCAATGAGCTGTTGACGGAATACAATGCCTATTCCAGTATAAGACATAGGTATTTGTTGAGCAAGGAGCCGCATTTGAGGACTGTGTTGGTCTCGAATATTCCCAGGCATTTGCGTTCGCCGAGAAAGATTGGGACATACTTTCGACATGTATATCCCGAGGCTGTGAAAAGTGTCACTATTTGTCAGAATTTACTTCATTTGGAAAAAATGGTGGCAGAGAGGACGGGAGTGTTGACTCAAATTGAAAGGGAGTTGCTTGTGTTGTGTAGACATGAGAAACGCAAGTTGTTGGCTCGTGATCATTTGACTCATAGGATTACGACGGCCTTTCGATCTTGTAACATATGCGAAAAGATAGGTGTCGTCGATGAAGCGCAAGAACGAATATCGAAACTCTACGTCAGATTAGAAGACATGAACAAACAAATTGAACAGGAGCAAGCACGTCGACGAAGCGTAATGAGATACATGGACAAGATGAGCAGCGACGAAGGACGGGACGATATAGACTATACTCTTGCATCATCATTCGATGGCAGAGAGTCGCCTGCTTGGAAACATGCTTTGACCAATCGACGAAATCACGCGGCTGCTTTTGCTTCTGCCGCAGGAGAATCCTCTCATACTTCTTATCGTCCTCCTGCGATTGGTGCTCCTAGGAACGCTAATGGGACTGTGGCTTTAAAATCGGAGACGAAGACAGCTGCGCATTCCAATGTCAATCACCACATAATATCCGAACGAGGAGATATTGCTCGAAAGGCGAAATTCGCCAAAGCAAAACAAGCAATAAAAAGATACTCTGGTACCATTCGCGATGAGTCCTTGTTTGGGAGGTCCTTGACTGATCTGACTTCGCTGACTGAAGAGCGAACACGCCAGTTTGGGTCCATAGAAGATCATTTGAACGAAGTCACTGATAAGGCATTCGTTGTGATGAGAACGTATACTGCGTCTACTATTGCAATTCAAAGTATGCACTCATCCAAGCCTGGATCGATGGAAGTTTCTACTGCACCAGAACCGAGAGATATTCTGTGGGAGAATATCTATTTGACAAAAGGTGCCAGACGAACGCGTGCGTTTGCCGCAGAGTTTCTCTGTCTATTTATCATTGCTTTCTATGTGGTTCCTGTTGCATTGGTATCCCTTCTCGTAAGTGAGTCGGCTCTCATATCAATATCTCCGAGGCTCAACCAATTAGATAAGGCATCTGCAATCTTTTCTGCGGCAATTGCAACAGTACAACCAATGTGTCTTGTTGGAATTCAAATGTTACTGCCTCCTTTGTTTATTAGAATCAGTCAGTCTGAGGGTATTTTATCATTCAGCGAAGCTCAGATGAAAGCCTTTTCACGCTATTTTACTTTCCAAGTGCTGAATATCTTCTTAGTGACATCCATTGCCGGGTCCATCTTTGACACCCTCGCAATTATTATAGAGACTCCTGAATCTGCATTCGAGATGCTTGGCAATTCTCTTCCTCGAATGTCATCGTTTTTTGTGTCCTTCGTGACAATCAAGACTTTCGTTGGATTGGGTGTAGAAATTTCCAGAGTCGTAGGCATAATGCAATCTGCACTTTTACTTGTTCTCTTCCCCAATTCAACTCTAAGGGCTAAGCGATCGACTCGGTTTTGCATGCGAGCGATCGATGACCCGGGATGGTTCACGTACCACAAAGTATTGGCGCAAGACATGTTGGTCGTCGTCATCAGGTATGCCCAATGAATGCAAATTTGATCGATTCGATTTGAACCATCAAATGACGTTTTACATTTTACTTTTTTTGTTAGTGTTGTGTTTGCAGTGGTGGCACCAATAGTGCTTATCCCTTGCGCTTTATTTTGTTTCGTGAGCCGAATCATTTGGACGCATCAGTTTCTCTATGTGTATGAAAGCGCGTTTGAAACTGGGGGTAAGAGCTGTGCTATCACTGTGCAACTGGTTGTTAAACCACGTTTTGAGCCTTACGACACTCTTTGTTACGACTGATGCCATCCCTCAGGTCTCTTTTGGCCAAAAATATTCCGCAGGTTTGTGTTTGGATTGCTCATTGCCCAAGCCACCATCACAGGGCAGTTTATTCTTAAGGATGCACGCCATGAGGCATACGCAACAATTGCTCTGATGTTCTTAACCTACGTGTTCCTTCGAAGCACGCGCGCTCGATATGATGCGACGACAAAAAATCTTCCATTAGAGGTCGCGACCGTGATGGACATTAGCATGGGTCATGATGAAGAAATAAAGCAACAGCGCAGGAATGAGATCAAAAAGCAGCAGATCAGATCGCACTCCTTAGAGAAGACCTCAAATCTCACACAGCCTGCAGGGAAACAAAATAACACCGACGATAGAGGTGACGATGAATCCCTTGGTAATTTTATTGGTGACAGCGATCCGTTCGAGTTCGCATACGTTCAACCAGTCTTACGTGCCACACCAAATGCACGTCCGGAGCAACCCTTTCCGCCCGAACAACTTGGTCGAGAGGAAGTCCTGTTCGGATCTAGTGCAGGGAGTACTGTGGGCTTGATAGGAGAAGAAGCCGCGTATGATGAATCCGCCACTGTTAGAGTGAAGTACCATAATCAGCACGACAGGCGTCTGCTTAACCGATGGTGGAAGGATCAGTTGAAAAAACACGGCCAGCAGCGGCTGTTTTATATTCTTATCGGTGAAGAAAGCGGAACCCTTTCCTGTGATGAAGCCCCGCTACCTGTCAGTCGCAAGGGTGAACTTGTTTGAAGCGTTTTGTGATACCTTTAGCTGTCAGTTTCTCATGGTTCATTCCCTATTTCAAAGAGGGCGATGATCTTGCTTCAGCACCATGTTCCATGGGGCATTCAAAAATAATTCCATGAATATCTATGCCTGTATGAATATTCTACGCAATTGTTTTGTGAACTCAATTATATTTATCTGCTTGTGATCATGGAACTAATGTTCGTTTTCAGAATGTTCCAAGAAATGTAAGTAGACAAGAAGAGGAACCGACAGACTTCCTAGACCCAGAAAAGCAATCCAACTTCCATATATTATGCCATCACTATCCCACGATAAACAAGCAGCCATCCAAAACCCTGCAAGAAGAGGCCCTAAAGCTTTTGCGCCGCCGGCACCCATACCCCCAAATCCATTCATGCTTGATCTCATTTCCTTAGGCACTGTCCAATTAGTTGCCATGGTTACAGCTGAGAAGAATGTTGATTGAAAAATCTTCGTCAGCCCCACCAGCAATGCTATATACATCGCTTTGAAGCAGTAACGGTCACTAAAGCGATCTAACAATGCTGCAGCTGGTATGAAAGTTATTGGTAGTACACCGCACCAACATCCAAATGGAAGCGATCCATATACGCCAAATCGGTCTACGATATAAAGATAGACATGATATTGTCCCACTGCAAATATCAACCCTGCAATCGAAAGAATTGTCCCGATGTCAGACTCTGATAACTGGCCAAGACCGTTATTTCTTGAAATACAATATAACGGGAATGCCTCGTCAATGCACATGATCACAAAGGAATACAGCCAGTATGCTATCAAGTGGTGCCTAGTGCTTCGTCTGGACCATATTGAAGATATCGCTGTCGCCGTCGTCGCTTCTTCGCATCCGTGCTTGCCCTGACATCTGTGATCGTCATCATCGCTCGCAATAGTGCCATAGATCGAATACACAGTTGGTTGTCGCATTCTGAATCCAGACCTCTTCATGCAGGAGATCCGATCCCAATAATGTCGACCAACAGTAGCTATGCTTGTGCACTCTTCTAATGTCTCAGGGATCACCAAAAACACTGCAACAGCAGCGATCCAACAAAGAAGCGCGCCAACAAGATTCGGCAGAAGATAAGGATATGATTGCAACAGTTGGTAGTAAAACATGTTAGAGGATGTGTTCTCATTGTCTCGAACCATGAGAGGATCCGCCAAATATCCAGCAATGGCAGGTGCTCCGAGAAAACCCCACGCGCGCATGCTCATGACCAAACCGACGACTCGAGTTTCAAGTTTCTTTTGTTCGTTGTATAAAAGTTGATGATTTTCGTTCACATGAAGATTTTGGCTAAAAGTGCTTTCAACATCTGTTGTGACTTGTTTGTTGTCACATTGTTTAGTTGCATCCGAGATTCGCGCACTGCTGCAATGATCATTGCAATAATCATAATATGCCAACTCGGTCGCCAAAGTTTTAATCACTCCCACGATAGAGTTCCAAGCTCCAATAGCACCGCGTGCTGCCACTGCTCCAAACCAACCTCCATATTGAATTGTCATGCCAAACCAAAGACACGCCCATCCACTCCCGATCAAGGAAGTTATCAATATCAATCGACGACCACAAATATCCGCTATTCTTCCCCAATAATGTGCAGTCAACGTTCTTCCAATCATGAAAGAAGTGGTGAGAAATGCTGCGTACGGTCCAGCTTGTTCGACGGTGATGGCTTTTTCGATGTATTGGCGGTTCCAAAGGTAGACGCTCATGTAAGCTTGATACGGAAAAATGTTGACGAGGAGATACGATTGGATGAAACTGACCGTGCAGAGGATGGCGACGCTGACGGAACGTCTTCTGCACATTTTGATCTAGGTCTTTCTTCTTGTGTGGTCGTCATATAATATCGTAGAGCTTTCTTGATGATGTATGTCTTAAGTGTCATGGACTCTGCTTGTGTCGTGTGGTAAGAAAGACTTGATTTATACCTTTAAATCATGTAAAGTACATGTATGGTACAATATGGTAATTCTGATTGATCACAAGTACCGGTAGAATCATGTGCACTTTGCATTGTGTAGTGCGCTTGGCGTGGGCTCATAAAGATTTCCCTAAGATTTCCTGTACCTTTAATAGTGTTTAGCTTGAACCAAGTCGTTGATCTACGATGGATCACAAGAATCGTGTGCCCGTTAAAATTCTGTCTCTTTGATGGCTGTGATTCTGCTGTCGTTGTCTGAGAAGCAGATGTCTGCCACTCTACATAGGAAACCATATAACGAGTGGAAATATTCTCTTTAATGACATGAAAATAATAATCTTCGATGATGGCCGCTCTGCCGATGGAAGAGATGCGGAAGAGCAGTGAAGCATCGAATCAAGTTTGTCAACCAAAGAGTAACACACAATTCACAAGTCTTTGTTCCCAACTGCCAATACCAACCGCCCAGTCCTCAGAAGAGAATTCAGTCCATCAGGATGAAGCCATCGATGATTATTAGGCTTTTCGGTTGGATTGTCGTAACAAAAATGACGGTCAAGGGTTACCTCACATTTGACGGGGAATCAGATAGCATCCAAAGAACAGGAATCAAACGAGAAATTCAGTGGAAACAATTTTCAGCCCCTGTCCCTATTGAAAAAGAGATTGAACTGTTCAGGTAAGAGCAGACTCCTTTGCATGATAAGCCAAGGTTAAATACTGAGCCATAGCAAGTCTCTTTGTATGGCCCACATTGTCTTTTCAGAAAAAATGTACTTTATCGTAGAGGCGAATTCGGACCACTTGATGCGAGTCGTCAGCTCGAATTAGAATTGGAATGCAGTGCAGTAGGGATGACATACCCGCAGGGGCATTCTATGCGGACGCAACTATTGATTAAAAAGTCTCTCACAAATGCAGATAAGCTGAAGAATAAGAACGTTTTGAAACGCTTGACCAAAGCGTTTGTGAATGAGCACAAATCGTTGTTAGAAATGTCCAGAGACATGAATTTGCCACCGGTGAGTATTTTTAGAGCAATCATATCTGCCAGACTTGCGAAGGTGTACAGGAAAAAGGAGAGAAGCCGCATCATCAAAGGAATGGTATACGAGTGCAACAGAGAAAGCATAAGTGAATTTTTGTCTGATTGGGAGTTCCAACAAATGCAACTGGCAAAACGAAACGATATTGTTGGGTTTGCAGTCCATGATGTTGATTCTAAGGAGTGGGAAAATGAAGTATTCGCATTCCTAGGTGATCACAACATCAATTATGTAGCGGAGGATGCTCTCAGGAAATCTGACACAAACAGCACCCCCGATTGCCTCATTCTAGATGATCTTTATATCAACAATCAGCTGATACGCTGGATTGAAGTCAAAGGCTATTATGCATCTGGGATGAGAGAAAACGAGTACCTTACGAAGAAGTCTCTTTTGAACCAAGTGAAGAAATACCATTCAGAGTTCGGAAATGGCGCAGTGATATTGAAGAATGGATTCAGTGTTAAGATAAGCAGGAAACTCGAGAATACCTTGCTTTTGGATAGTGGTCCGTTATCTGATTTCAACATACTACCATGACTGTTAAACTAATGACCTACTGTCTGGCTATTACTTTATTCAGCAACTACATCTGGACGGGCATCAGTTAGAATGGGTTGAATGTGGTCATTTCAGTAACTGCTTCTGCAAAATAGGCGTGAGATACTCTGCAACTCGAAGTGTTTGAACGGCAACGTCAATGGTTGCAACTCCTTCGGGAACAGTCCCATCCAAAATAGATTTGGCAACCCTCTGTTTCAGAGTGAAGTAGTCCGGATCCTGCATGTAAAAATAAGGCATAGCACCTGGAGTTCTTTCCTTGGCCTTTTCGATAGCATTAGCATCTTCTTTGTCGGGCATGGTGAACCTCACGAGTTCTTTCCCCTCAGCGTCAGTCACGATTCCAAATGAATCATCACCTCCGCAACGATCAGCAAGTATTGAGATAACTCTGCCCTCTTTTGTTGTAATAGTGAATTTCAACTTATCAAAATCAGTAAACGCCCTTCCCGATGGACCTGTCAAAGATTTACAACTTGAAAAGTCCATATCCACTTCCACAGAGGAAATATTGTCCACAGTTACTCCGTAATAAGTCACGAGTAATGCAAGCTCATGAATAGCCATGTTTTTCAACATCCCTTCGGCATTACGTTCGAAACATTCCCCTAAACTTTCCTCTGATGCTTGGTAGTTGTTGTTATGGACGTAAATGACCGTCGCACCTGGAGTTTTCATTTCATATTCACGAGTTTTGGCAACATATTTGCTGACGTTTTTGTTGAAGCCCATGAAGACCTTCACCCCGACCTTTTCTGCATTGATCATCATTTCTTCTAGTTGTGATAAGGATGGGGCTCCCGGCTTTTCCAAGAATATGTAGTGACATCCAATTCCAAGGCATCTATCAAACAAGCTAGGATTATCTGCGGTTCGAGCACTGATGATTGCCAATCGTTTCGTGTTGACATTTTCACATGGTGGCACTTCCTCTACAGACGAGAAGAACTTGACGCCATGAGACGATTCCAGCTTATCTTTGAATTGAAGAAAGTCTTCATATCCCGGGCTGGACTTCCCGGAGACAGACAGGAACCACGGTTCGACAACGCAGTCTAAACGGGCGGGGCTACGGAAATTTGGCAGAAATTTGTATGTTGCATGGTGTTCAATCAAGGGCTCTAGTGGATTTCTGGTAGCCTTCACTCTCAGGAAGACGATCATAAAAACTCACATGTCGTAGTCGTCACAAAGGAGTTGGGTGGCGTGATACCATCCCATACTCTTTAATGGAGCGCCACAACCGACGAGCACAACAGAGACTTCGTTGTTCATGATGGCCGTAGTTGTTGCCTGTCGTAGCTTAGCAAAACGTTTTTTCGTGAAAATACCTCCCCACAGTATTATTTTTTCTTGCATGCTATCATTATTTATCGTGCGTTCGAATAAATAAAAAGCCTACCGTAGCGAGATAATATAAAGTATTGTACTACTTACATACAATACGATATCGTACCTACAGCGAACTCGTCTGTCGTCGACTTTTTAGGATGGCCGTCAAAAATAATAGAATTGGCGCGGGTAAAAAATATTCGCTATTTCGATGTCGGTGTCAACTTTTTTGAACATTATATAAAACAATATGTATTTAACGAGAATTGATTTTTAAAAATGGATCGATTGTCTTCGATTTTTTTTGACGAGGTGGTGGACCGCTCTATGCGTTGTTTGTTGTATGGTGTTGTATGATGTATGGAATAATATTATGTACGATACCCCTTTCCCTCGGATTCCCACCACTCGTTTTTAATTTCGTCCCCCAAATAATCCGCGCAACAACTAATCACGTATCTATCTTCTACTAACCACACTACCGAGAGAAACGTAACACCATGTCCTACTACGAGAGAGATGACCGCCGCTATCGTGACCGTGATAGAGATCGAGACTACGACGAAAGAGACAGTCGTCGTCACCGCTCATCTCGCCATCGCCATCGTTCCTCACGTTCTCACAGCCGCAGTCCTAGTAACAGTCGATCACGCTCTCGCGATCGTTCTCCTAATTACGCTGACGGCGTCCCCAAAGGTCAGCCTGCCGCCCTTTCTTCTGGCTCTGGTCACCCTCTTCTTTCCACAGGGGCAAATGTTCTCCCCATAACGATGCAGATGAACTCTGCTCAAGACAAGATCAACCGCGAGCTATTTGTGGGCAACACTCCCCCGGGCACCTCCGAAGCGCTCCTCATGCAATTTTTAAATGGTGCCATGCGTCGCGTCAAGCTCTGTGAACCTGATGCGAACCCAATCGTCGCCTGTCGTCTCAACCAAAAATTTGCCTTTGTTGAATGCGCAACGGTGGACGATGCTAACAAAGCGCTTAATATAACTGGCATTCCTTTTCTCGGTGCCTCTTTGAAGGTATCTCGTCCGTCAAAGTATGCAGGGCCCTTCATAGCGCATCAAACGTGGCAGCAGCTTACCGGGCAGCCTCTTGTGGCGGGGATGACGGGCGATGTTTCTGCGGACGAGAAGCTCAGTCGAGAATTGTTCGTGGGTAATACAACGCCCGAGATGACGGATGTTATGATTCGTGATTTTCTCGGAAGGGCAATGGAACAGGTCGGGTTGACTACGATGCCAGGGAATCCCATTAATGCGGTGCGTGTGAGTGGAAAGTTTGCGTTTGTAGAACTTCGTACGGCTCAAGAGGCCGCAAATGCCTTGAATTTGAATAATATTCCATATTTGGGGACTTGTCTTCGTGTTGGCAGGCCTAGTAAGTATACCGGGCCGGAGACTCCTCATGGGAATTGGGAAGACATTTTAGCAAAGTAAGAACACATCGCTGCAGCTTGAATTCTCCTCGAGATTTTCTCTGATTTATCCGTTTACAATCCTTTAGATTTATGTCTGGAGAATTGAAACTCAATAACGCCGCAACAGTTGCTTCTCCAGCCCCTGTAGCTGCTGCTCCCGTTTATGCCTCACACGTCCCCGTAGCTCCCACCCAACGCCCTACTCGCGTTGTCGAATTGAAGCATATGCTCACCCAACAAGACCTGGAGAATGACGAAGAGTTTCAAGAGATACTCGAAGATACTCGAGATGAGTGCAGTAGCTTCGGGCCCTTGAAGAATGTCATCATCCCCCGCAGTGGGCCAGGCGCAACCAAGATTTTCTTGGAGTACACTACGGCAGATGACGCCGCCAAGGCCATTTCAGGGTTAGCTGGGAGGACCTTCGACGGTCGTCAAGTGGTAGCAGGGTATTATGATGAAATGAAATTTCAGAATCAAGATTACTCTGATTAATCCTGTCTCTCTTGTCCTTTGGGTTTCTTTCTTTATTTGTTCCATTGTAGGGGTTATGGGACAGCGACACTTTCATGATTCGGATGACGTTGACGAAGGTTTAGGTTTGGGCTAGCATGTTGAAAACTTTTGCATACCTGAACTCCTTCTTAGATAACCTTATCCTTCGATTGAAACCTTCTCTTGTTCTTTTGGGTTTCTTTTACTAGTTCTTTCTCTCGTAGGGGGTATTACAAACGATCTTAATGGCGGGCTTGACAAACAGTAACTGTTTGGATATGGGCAAGCATCGTGAAAATCTTTTGCGCATCTGAACATCGTTTAGATAACCTTATCTGCCTGTTTCCTTTTGATTCTTTCGTTTGCCGTAATCTATTTTAATCAGAAGTACCTACTTTCCAAAGGTGATGCAGCCCGTTCACATTATTGTTGTTTTACTTTTCAACCTAAAATGTGCCCTGTGTCTGTGCACCGTAACGAGCCGCAGCAACTGGAGCTTTACATCAGTTTTATCATTGAGGGTTCTGTTTCGGATCACTAATTTTACCCAATGAACGCAGTGAGGAGAAGGAAGCTCACACGGAGTGAGGTACCGTAGCCACTACATTCGACAATAAACCATTTCACGGGATGCTTGAGAGAAAACGTCGATGCCTATCGAAAAATTCTACAATGCTGAAGTAGTACGGCTGGAAGAGGGCGAATAACCACTCGTGATTTATTACATATTATCATAACCTACTTAGAGAACTTGTATCAAACTCATGATGTGGTGGCAATCTTCTTTAAGGTCAAAGTTCTACCTCATTTGAACCGTACTAGGCTGAGCAATCAATAGATTAAAGAGAACATCCAACGACGCAAGATCCTCCTCGATATTGTCCTCCATCCCGTCACTACCGTGACTTTCTTCGAAATCATCTCCCTCGCTGCGCGATCGCTCCTCTCCCAAGGACGAGACACTTTTCGAGCTTTTCATAGCAACAATGTGGAACGGAAGCAATCCATGGTTGTCTTCCGCCAAAGCCACCAACGGGTCAGCTTCAAACAAAATACGCAAACCCCCTTCTGCCCAACGGCGTCCGGCCGCACAAGCCCAGTGGAGGGGATACCTTCCCTCTCCATCAGGAATGGATGCTGCTCGCGGATTCAAATTCAAAACATTTTCAATGAGGTGAAGGCCCGCCGAATGACTTGCCGCGGCATTGTGGAGGACTGTCCATCCTCTAGGACTATCCTCGCGAGTAGAAATGGCAGCATTGTAAGCATTAAAGATGGACTCCATGCCTCTATCCCACGTGGTTCGACCTGAATCGCAAGCCATATGAAGGGGCAAGCGGCCCGTCGCGTCGGTGAGAGATGCTGCTCTGGGATTCGCATTCACCAGACTGATAATGAGGGAGGGACACGCGTCCGGATTGGAAGCGGCCATGTGCAAAGGCAGTTGGTTGCGGGCCACCGCTCCGGCACGCGCTCGCGATGCTGTCGTGTAAGCAGCAAGAATGCATTCTGCATCAGTGTTCCATTCTTCCCCGTGTTCGGCAATGTAGTGCAGTGGAAGCCTGCCGGAGTTATCGGCGATGGATGCTGCCGAACGATTTGCGATGACCAAGTTTTGAATGACGGATCCTAAATCTCGAGCAGTGTTATCAGGCACGGCGACGCTTTGATCAGCGTTCTGTTGAGCTAGTTGAGTGGGAGATGACGGGCGTGGTGTTGCCGTGGGCGATTGAGGTGGTGGTGTACTCGTATACCGCCCCGGAGACGACGTTGCACAATGAAGAGGCGTCCTTCCCAAGCCATCTCTGCAGGCCAACGCTTCTTGGTAGGCATTGTAGACATCACGAAATCCGTCTTGAACCCAGTGTACTTTATGATCATTCTCGGCCATCAAATGGAGAGGAAGGCTTCCATACCCGTCCACATGTTGTGGTGCGGCGGGATACAAGGAAAGCAGCGTCTTGATGACATTCCTTCCATCTTTTCCTGAGAGTGGAGACATGGCAGCAAAGTGCAAGGCTGTCCTATTCGAGACGACTTGATTGCCCAAAGCTGGGCATTGTGGCTTCATAAGAGCATGCGCATCATGACCTACTCCAATTAGATCATTTTGATCAATTTCCCCTGCCTGCTCTGGATGTAGCGCCCTCGCCAACAAAAACAGCGTGTGGTGACATTTGATTGCCGATACGGCATGCAATATCCTCCACTTTCGTATTCTTGTTCCTTCTCCATCCGTCTTTTGAACAATGTCCTCTTCGTAGTCATTTCCCTCCAAACTCTGCACGGGGAAATGAAAATACGCTCGCAGTAAATTATTGACAACCCTCCACTTGGACCGCAACAAGCGCAATCCCTGACTGCTCCCTTTGGTCACGGCTTCCTTGGCCCTCTTCTCCGCCATGGCCAATTCTTCCATCCTTCCCCCCTCACCCCCACTCGCCAGCGCATCCCCCTCAAACCTGCGCAACAATCCCTTCAAATCCCTCCTCCCCCCAAAACTGCCCGCATACCCCTCCCAAACGAGACCGAGCGGACATATCCCATCCCTGTCCTCCTCCACCACCGCCCCCGGATCGGCCTGCAGCAACAGCTCGACCACCCCCGCCGGAGCCTCATACCTCATGGCATAATACAACGGCGAGCGTCCCGCCGAACAACGCATCTTGGCCGCTCGCACCCCCAAGGACGGAAACGCGCGGAGCAACAGCCGCACCACTTCCTTGGGCGCCTTGAAACGACAGGCGTGACAGAGGGGAGTCCATCCCCGATCGTCGGGTCCCACGAGAGCGAGGGGATGGGCTCGGACCAACGCCTCGATGATTTCGGGGTCGGGACATCGTCGGGAGCATGCGTGGTGGAGGGCGGTCCATTTGTCGGGTCCGCTGTATTTGGCCAGGTCTGGATTGGATTTGGAGAGGGCGGCGACGAGCGGCCAGTTGGTGATGCGTGCGGCGTCGTGGAGTTCGGCTCCGGTGGCGGACTGTTGTTGTTGTTGGGGGGAGGGAAGGTTGGGAAGACGAGCGGCGGGCGGCGCGGGGTCGACGACGAGGAGGCGGTTTCCTCCCGTGCTGGCGATGCGGCGATGGGGGGGTTCTTCGGAGGGGCAGTGCGAGGGGTGTTCTTGGTCGTTGGTGGTGCTGTGACTTCTTCCTAGGGGGAGGTGGGCGAGCGGCGAACGGTCGGAGATTGCGTCTGTGGTCGTCCCTGCCGGGGAGCGGATGCCAGCTTCGGCGTCCACGTCGAGAGAGTTGCCGCCCCATTGTAGGAGGACGGATTCCAGGTCGAGGCTGGGTTGGTGGTGGTGACTTGCATTGGGTGTCACTTCCCCTGCAGCTGTTGGGGCCACTAAGAAGGAGTCGAATGCTCTGTTGCTCGTGTTTTCGGTGGTTGCGCCGATTGGGCCGAAGGCCGGTGCTGTTGTGGTTTCCTCTGAAGAGGACGCGCCGGACATGGCGTTGTCGTTCATTGTGGAAACAATGGAAGATGAGGCTTTCTCCTCTTGCGATAGATGACTATGATGTTGTGGATGAGGAGATTATTCTTGATGATACAAAAACTGAATTTTCTATGTGTGGGTTTCTTGACATAACCTTCTCAATTAAAATCCTTGACACCGATGAAGAATGAAAAATGCGAATTTGCTCTCTCTTACAAGACGCATAAAAAAAAGAAATTTATAAGTATATGTATGAATGGTGGTGATGCGATGGTGCTTGACGACAAGAGGAAGATGATGCGCACAATAAGAACGTAGCGGACTATACCAAACTGTAGTGTGCACGGTAATATCATATATTTCATTCGGTACTGTAAAGAGAATTGACAGAATGGCACAATCGGTCATGTCTTTGGAGAGAATGGAAGATGATTCTTCGAAGTGTTGGTAAGTGAGAATCTATAGGAATGGAATGTCATTGATGAAAAAAAAGAGAATCGCTGCAATGTGTCGTTGCCCTTCTCCAATTTATTTACCTTTGTGGTCGTGTCAAATTTTCAAAAAAAAATCTTGCAATGTTTCACAAAGAAAGGTAATTAGGCTTCTGTCGAGCCTTCCCAGAAAAGACATCACCTCTGTATGGGAAATCGCTTTTGAAATATTGGATCCCTCGTCGGACGGCCGATGTCTGTATTCTTGTGACAGCGCATTTTGACTTTCCGAAGTTCAGGACGGTTTATGATCAAAACGCTGCTGGCAAATAATATATAAGCCTGGTTATAAGGGACTTACACCTCATTTCCTTACATATGCCTTTTTCTCTTCAAGAATGAGCTACACCAACCTGATCACCATGGTAAAATACCATACTCAGCTTCTCATCGTCACTCAAGCAACATACCATGAAGGTGTGCAAAAAAAATATTACTTTGCATAACACCGAAAAAATACCT
>JALLPD010000044.1:0-25187 GCA_036940065.1 Cyclotella cf. meneghiniana
AAGACTGAGGGCATATGCTGGCTTAGTCATGATTGTGTAAGCATCACTTAAATTGATTTGTTGCAAAGGTAAAAAGTCATGTGACTATACCCATTTCTTTTTGTAGCAAGCACACCATCCAACGTGTGCCCTTGCTGGTAGAGAACACACGTGATTGTCCTGACTTTGGAACAAAAAGGTGTTTTCAAAAACTGTGTCTTTTACCTTGGTGTGACTGTGGCAACACTCTGTTGGGGGTTCAGAAACCAACAGGGCTTGATTTTCAGTCACTTGATGAGATGTCACAACTGTGATGGCTCTCTTCTCCATTTTTTAGGTAATGAAGATGTTCATCCCACATTAGATAAAATCTAGTTACAGGGGTATTTTTTCACATTTTACTTCCACCTTTTTTCTGGTAAGTAACTGCACCAAAACAATTGGAATATAGAAATTCAATTTTGATTTTGGCTCATTCCAAGATTTTGTGCAAATCTTCTGTACTGCACAATCATTTTTTATTCTTCGTGATTTTATAAAAAAATTATTTTATTTTAAATCTTGTTGCAAGTACCTGAATTCAAATTAAAAGCATTATTTATTTTGAATTTTCATGTTTTTACTTGGCAATAGTTTTTTTGTCGCAGAGGAAGTACTCTGGCAGCTTGCTATTTTTGCACAAGTTTCTTGTGCTCTCCTACACTTTCTTAGTGATCTGGGAGGTATGTGTCTATCAGGATTCAACCAAAACTTGGGTTCTCACTTTTTTCTGTTTTTTTCTTAAAGAAATGGAAAGTTTTGTGTTTTCTTGAATGAAAACAGCAAAAAATCACTTGATACCTCATGTGAATTGGGTATTTGTGATAATTCTCATGCAATGGGGCATGCGCAGGGTATCCTCTTTCTGTGGAACATGATCGTGGTCCTTCTTTAAGGTACCACATGTGCCCCCAAGAATAAATTGACTTGGAAAAGGAATCCGCATCATTTGCATGCTCAACTGGGATTAAATACAAGCTAAATCCGTGAGCCCTCAAGCGGCATACCCGAGAGTTTGCTCCCAGGCAATATCATTTGCTTCAGGGCTTGATAGCAATAAATGATAATTAAAATGATTAAGCGGCTCCTACATGATCATTTTAATCAAAAGGCTATATCGCATGTGCTCCCTCATCATTGGGGCTGGTCCATGACTGCGCTAGTCATTTTTGACCTTGTGATGACTCCCACAAGAAACAGGCTGTTGCATGAGCAAGAAGGCTTCCTGCTCCACAACTCCACCTCCCTCCATTAATCCAACTTGGCAATATCTTAACAAAGTTGCAAACTGATCTTACAAGAAAAAAATACTTGTGGGATCACAAACTCCTACTTGAATCCCACATTGAACCAAAGCCTGGTGAAACTCCAGCTGCCACCTCATTAAAATGGACAAGAATGCCTTGAGAACAACTTGAGAGAACTTGAGGGGCAAGAACTTCAAGGGGGATTGTGGTCATTTCAGTGTGTCTTATCCCTAAAGGGGTCACGAATAAAGTATTTAGGCCTAAATAGGCCACTAACTATCTAGGGGTAGTCTAGTCCCTAGAAACTATTTAGTTCTGTACTGTATACTAGGGTATGAATGATACTTGTTAACACTCAGTAAAATACTACTACTCACATGATGTGATGTGTAGAATGGGGTTCTTAGCTTAAAAAGCCTACGTGTTTTACATGCTGTTTAAAAAAAAGCAATGCATGTAATAGAGCCTTTGTACTATTACTAAGGTTACCTTAAAAAATCACAGTATTTGTCTATCCAGGACTGCCTAGTTAGTGATTATTTTTAAGGGCTGTTTTGAGAAGTGGTGCTGTGTACCTGCTCACAGCAATTATGCCACTTTAGTGTGTAGATGCACTGGTGGTCTTTTTCTGCATGTGTACACCTAGGCAACATGTTAACTATGCTAGATGGAGCGGAGTAAATCTGTGTCAACTGGGAACATGGCCTCAGTGATGTGTCTGGTTTTTTTTGTGACTACATGTTGAAAGACATGTGTCAGGCTTGTGAGCAAGACTCACAACTACTGCTGAGTGCATAACTCAACACAGCAGTCTGGCTATCAAATGATAGTGCCACAAGCCATTATGACTTGTGAGGATTTTGGTAGGAATCCTGAGACCTCTGTTGGTGGTGAGTAAAGTAATTTCATGAGCTTATTTCTACTGCTAAAAATGATGCTGTGCCTTGCAGCATGAACATTTTGGGCATGTCAGCAGAATTCTGGCATGTTGTTCCTAGCTGACCTGGTGTGTAGATTTTACATGCTGTTGGTACAGTATGTGGTGTATTTTAGGACCTTGGATCTAAGATCCAAAACTTTTCCTTTTAGACAACAGGAAAGTATTTCAATTATATTTTAAGTAAATAGAAGTACGTAACATATATGCTACTCTTGGTTGTAGATACTTGGCCTATGTCACAGAGTGTGTGCCCACTAAAGTTATTGGCTGTGAGATGAGTTTAGCCAAATTTATTTCATCTGTTGCACTCCATTTGCTGGAACTTGGTGTGTCCTCTTGACTATCTAGTAATTTCTGCCACTTTACAACCATTGCATCAATTTTCATCCTGCTGAGACCCTTGAAGATTTTCAAGTCAGCAGTATTGTAAGTTTGACATGCTTCCCATGCACCAAAATTTCTCTTGATTTCTCATCAACACCATGCATCTTTCCTGCAGACTCGGTCCTCCTTTTTAGCTGCTTTATTTACATTTCATCAACAGTTTTTATGTTGCCAAACAAATAATCCCTCAAATGGCCTCCTCCAGTTTAAACTGCAACTAACTAAAAATAATGAACAATTATTTATGAATTAAATATGACTTGTGAGTGATTAATATAGAAAGTACTCATTGGTTTTAGAGGATTATTGTTGTCTTCTTGACATCATTTACATTGATATCAATATTCACTTCAAGAAATTTCAACGGGTGGTAAAAAACCCATCCCAAACCTCATCATCATTTATTGTCAGGACCTGCTCATGAAGCTTCCATGACACAGAGAGTTGTGTGGCCTGTTTTGACCTTTGAGACCCTTCACAAGGGCCTTAAGCTCTTCCTCACTCCTTGACATATAGGGAGTGAGGCCAAACTTTATTGCCAGGAATATTTTGGGAGACGAGGAAAATATTGACACTCACCTATTTCTTCTTGAAGATCCACACTTTAACTAGATTGTGAGGGGGTTGCAGGGTTCAGAGACCCCTTTGAATGCTTGTGAAAAGATGCACTAGTAGTATGTTGTGCAAATCCCACTCAAGGGCTGTAAAAAAGGTTACAGGCAGTGTTGGTACCAAAAGAATTTTTTCACACTTTCACATTTTTGCAGTGCAAAGTCGTAGTCTGTCTGTCTTTTTTGGAGGTATGAAAGCACAACTTTCCACGAGGTTGGAGTATATCTTGGCAGGACAAATGAGTTCATACCCCTGAATTCATACCCCTGTATCTCACCCAGTTTCCACCCACTCATCCCATTTCAGGACAACACATGAATTAATACCCCGATCTCTTGCCTGGTTTCCACCCATCTACCCAGTTTTTCAAAAGACATCCAATTGATGGATGATTCAGACACAGATAATGCATCAAGCATCAGTGATCAAGAGTAGATGATGATATGAGGCCCTTCAAGCTTGCAAATAGGGCCTTATGGTACAGAGGACATTGTATAGAGGCATTTTTACACCCCCAATTTTGGAAGAGGAAAAAGCAAAAATACAAAGAAATTTCTTATGGTACAGAAACTATGCTATTGCATACTCAGTACGATACTCATTATTTTCTGAATCAAACAAAAAAATGATATCTTTTAGGGGGAAACAAATATCCCAGCATTCCCTGAACCCTTATAAAGGCTGTTTTGAATGATAAGAATAAGAATTTATGGGATAGAATTGGGTGCCTGCCAAAATTTGTCCATCTGTTCAAATGTTCAAATAACTAAATATTCAAATATTGGTCTCTGTGTTTTTTCTTCCAAACAGAAAAAATTGGAAAGACGTCTCCATGTCTGGCACGGCTGTTTTTCTCCTAATTTCTTTTCTACTCCTACTGCCACCAAACATCCAAATATCCACATAGATTGCTTGCCTGCCTGCATGATCCATCAGTAAGGGTCATATTTTTCTGGACCGGAGGGAGTGTCAGACAAGAAATCTATAATTGTGCCATATATTATTTTTGGGGTGTCAGACGTGAAATGTATGTAGCATCGCACCATATTTTTAGTAGGCAATACTTCACCGACATAACCATTTATTCGCTGAAACAGGCAGTTTGGAAGCATTTGGAAGACAGAATTATGGCAAAATATTACCAGAGGCCCTTCCAAATTCGTTCCAAATAAAAAATTGAAGTGGACATTTGAACATTTCAACACGCTATTGGGTCTTCTGGACGGAAAAATCAATTACAGCAGGCACCAAATAATTATTATTTACAAACATTAGCTTTCAAATTATTACACTCTAGCATATCCCTTAATCTATTCTGCATGCTTGTGCCCATCATTCTGATGGGTCTGCAAAACCCTAGCACCCCCCTAGTCTACAAGCCACCAATACGAATGAATACACGTCTACATCCCACCATCCCCCACCGCTTTCCCCTGACTCTGCTTCTCCGCCGCCCTTGCAAGCATGGCGCCAATCTCTGTTCCATCCAAGTGAGTATTGGTCCTCCTCATATTCTTTCGTTTGTAATACCTCCTCTTCTTGGGCTTTCCGTCATTATCGACGTTGGACTTTTTCTTCATTCGCGGCCGTGCCATTTTCTCGCCCGGTTCAATGAGTTTGTTGTCTAGCAGGGCTTTGTAGAGGTCTACTTCCGAATTGGGGACGAGAGATCGGGTGGCAAGGTACAGTTCGCGTACGTCCTTGGTGCATCCGTGGGCATGGTCACGCCTCCTCTGCCACCGAAACTTGTCACGCTTTTGGCGAACGCCCCTGCCAGCATGGATGGATTCTTCTCGGAAGCGAACGAGGACAACAACACAGAACACGGTCCGCCCGTCACGCTCCTCAACGCCGTTCCGGAGGCATCTCCTCCGCCGGCAATGGAATGCAACTTCTCCCTGGCGAGTTTGGCATCCTCCAAATTCCGAATGCCCTTGTCTTCGTTCAGAGTCCCATCTATCGGTATGGTCTTTTCGTCGAACTTTCGCGTGTATCCATCCACTTCGTTCTTTTTGCTCAAATCCTTCATGCTGACAACGCTGAGAGGGGCCTGTGCTCGAGGTGGTTGTTTGTCGAGTGGTAAGTCGTCGCGGATGGTGGAAGAGACGCGGAACCATTCTCCTCCGATACGAATGGCCTGTACGAGTGAGTTGTTGCAGTGAATCATTGGGAGCACAGGAGGAAGCGTCTGAGATATCACGTTTCTGAAGCGCACACACGGTTATCAAGGCGAGAATCGTACCTCTCCACGTCGTATCTGAGGCCTTGGATCGACATCTGTCTTAATCAACTGAGTGGCCGCCTTCCGCGCGGCGACCTGACGTGCCGCTTTGGTTTTCTGTAAGGCATTTTGAACGGGGTCGGCGAGATCGGGCAAGTCGGACGGGAGTGGGGGTAGATTGTTGAGACTGACTACTCCATCGAGTTCAACTAGAAAATTATCCTATCGGAGGAATAATGATTTTGAGTGTTTTGAGTGTGTGTGTGTGTGTGTGTGTGTGTTGATTTGTGTATATTGTTGAGTCCGGAAATAGATGGGCGAGAAGCAGTGCATAGAAGTGGAATCCAAATGAGTTGTAGCAATATACTCAAAAGGTAAGCATCCTTCGAATCATGGAAACTACGTCCAACTCACTCCTCTGGGGAATAAAATCTTGTCCTGTAGTATCGTGAAATAAGTTTTCAAGTGTATGCGATTGAATTATAAACACATCGATTGAATTGTCAGCAAAAAGAGTCGAATCCTCAAATATAAAAAGAACTGGCAGGTCATGGTATCACGAACCTTCTCCTCGGAATTGGCCACTCCCAACACCTCACCGCTCCTTACTACCTCTGCCAAATCCTGATTGTTTTATAAAATACCAAAAAAGTTAATTACGACATCACACACACACACAAACCGCTGCATGGCACCCAAACAACGCACGAACCTGCTCCACCCCATCGTACGCATCCAACAAATCTCCCCACCTCACTCCATACCTACTCCTATTAATCAACGCCACCAACGTCGCCCGATCCCTCACGCTGCTAAACTTGGCTCTGTATCCATACATCCACATGGACAGCGTGGGATTCTCCGGATCCGGCACCTCCTCGATGATAATCTTGGGATTGCTCTGCAACATGGCGGCCACTTGGGCATCGTACGCGGACGATTCGGGAGAGAGATCGATTCCGAGAGATTTGTGAATGACGGAGGGGGGAAGGCAGCCCGAGGAGCGGTGGTGGCGGAGGAAGAGGAGGACGTCGGCTTGTTTTTCGAGGGGGGTTTTGTGGGCGGAGGAGGAGGGCGAGGGGGGCGGGATCGGGAGTTCTGAGGTGGGCGGGGGGTGGGAGGTGTCATCGCCGGGGGGGGTGGAGGGGGTAAGGTTGTGTTCGGCGCGGAGAAAGTCGAAGCCGTACGTGTTGGACATGGTCGATGGTCAGATGTCTTGGTGAGAGGCTTAGGCACGGATGAGGGGGGTGGAACAGGGCGTGGGAACGTCGATTCATGGGTTCACCAGCGAAGGTTACAAGGAAAATTGGGGACTTCGGTATGCATGTTGTAGCCAGAGAAAGTTGCGGGAATGAGCTGAAATTCTAGCAAATTGACGAACCGTTCCGTCACAGTGGGCGGAAAAGAGTATTGTATGGTACCGTACTGATTCCGTGCACACACTCTGTGTCACTAAGCACCAGAGATCTTATGAGCAGTAGCCCTCTCGCTGCAGGGTCTCATCTGCTCCCATCTGTACGAATATCTAAACTCGGAACGCGAAGCCTAATTATTTGTCAGCTTTTATTATTTACACTCTATTCTTTGCAACTATATCCCAGTAGAGGCTCGCCTTCACTTCACCATGGACTCACTCTTCTGAGGCGTCCATCCCATGATTTTTCACCTTCTTTTGTTTGGCGTGGCCTGCAGCATTGGCATCGCGTTGAACAAAAAGACTGGAGTGCATTTGGTATGTTTTCTCACTTCAGTAGTCAATACTTATCACAACTTTCTAAATGCTTGATGCCCTCTTGTTGACATCTAACACAACAATCATGAATGATCTCTATTCAAGAGTGCTTTTTGGCAACACAATACGAATCAAGAAACGCATCCTATTATCTTGTCCTCCATGTTGTTCAAGACTTGCTGCAAGGAAAAACAGATTTCGATCTGCCAGCAACAAACCCCTCATAAACAACTCAGACACCCATTCCTCAAGTCACCCTCTATTCTGTTATTCTCTCTCTACCTTGCGTTTGAAATCAATTCGACAAATGTATCAGCAACATCCACATCGTCCTGTTCCATTATAATGAAAATCAAATCTCGTGTAACTCCCAGGCCTGCCGCTCAGATGTCATCTTACATCACAACATCCAATTCATGTTTGCCAGCCGATGACAGCACAATTGAGTTTTCTAGTAGCGTTACACTTGATTGGAATGCCGGGAATTATCAACACAATATTAGCAACTTGGAATGCACTAAAATACTGGATGGCAAAATTATGGCAGAGGTAACATCATATGGATTTCTAATGCCAATGCTTTAAACTCTCAAAATGATATTGGCATTCATGCTGTGACTCTGCTCTGTTTTGTCACTCACGTTTTTATCAGGACCCGAACACTGATTTAATGGATCAGAATACGCTAAAGTACTATGCCAACAAGACAATCAGGAAAACCAACAATACATTCCATATTGATGCTGGAGTGAATGAAGCCTTGAGCAACAATGAGGCTGGAGTGAATGAAGCCTTGAGCAACAATGAGCAGGTCAGTGTCCTCAAGCTTCCGAGTTTGGCATGTTATCGCCATATGTTGAATATTTACTCACTTTAAACAATTGGGAACAATATCGATCATTCAGATTCTTTCAGGATCTTTGAACGAGGCCAGTGTCAATAAAATTAACAATGCCGTTCTGAGCACAACTACAAAAGACGGCATCTCTGGACATTTTATTTTCACCATGTCTCCCCAGGTAAATGGGGCAGTTCATCAATGAATTCGTTGCAATGTTTCTTTGCATGCTCATATCATTCTGATCAATGCTTCCATTTTCTGCAACTCCCAGCATATCATGGGGCTGCGTACCAAAGTTTTGATCCCAATGCTTTCTCTCTCCATGATATTCTTATTCTTACTTTTATCTAAAGCCGTCTGCTCATCCATGGGCCACATAGATCCAGATTCTTTGGAAGAGGGTCCGGTTCAATCATACTGTAGACGTTGGTATCATATATGCAGTGGATATTTTTGGGGGTTGCTTTGGTGGCGCCAGTGTTTTGGAGGATATAAACAAAACTCCTCTTCTACCACCTCCATCTTTGAGCGTGTCAAATGCTCCAATTGCTCCTCTGGTTTATTTCTACTTATGATAGCATCTTCTCTTCTTCGGGTCAAAGCTATGTACTCTGCAGGTAATCCTCAGAAGAATGTGGGCAAGAAAAGGGTGAGTTTTTTGTTTCGATTTTGAGTTGCTGAATCTGCAAAGCAAACTAATAATAAACAAACATATGTGATAGATGCATCAGTTTGGCAACAAATGGACTTCCATGAATGATAGCTTCAAAGCAGTTCAGGCACGGAGTAGCAATCCGCTACTTCGAACCGACGGAGAAGACATCTTGTGCACCACTGATAAGAAATTGGTGTGTCGTGGTTTTACTCTCCCAGAAGGATTCGTTATCGATCAAACAGTAATCTGGTCTAAATCGGATTCTCCGGTTACTGTCTCCGGCATATTGATTGTTTCAGAAGGCGGTACCCTTGTAATAGATGCGGGAACTACAGTCATGTTTCAGACTCCAGTATCAGGACTTGTTGTCAAGTCTGGTGGGCAGCTACTCATCACAGGGAACTCAGATAATCGAGTTGTTCTGAATGCCCAACAAGAATCATGGAATGGCATCACTTTTGAGGCAGGGGCTGCAACTGCCTTCTTTGATAGCGATGAGAATTATGTGTCAGGCAGCACCATTCAGTATGCTGACATTGTCCGTGCAGGATACTTGTCTAATCATGGTCTTTACCTTCCTGAGGGTGTGTGCCCCTACTTACTTGGGGTTGACATGATTGATTGTGGCTCAGTCAGTGCCATTCATATTGTGAAACTGGTAGGAATTTTTAAGGCAACAAACTTGAAACTGCTAAAATCAGAAGAAACTGAAAGTTATGAACCTCAACATGGGATCTATATCGAGGGGAATGACAACCTCTCAGGAAGAACATTTCTTGAAAATGTGTTTATTAACACCACTTTTGCATACCCTCTCCACTTTTGGGGTCTTCACCATGTTTCAACCGTACGATCCTCTTCTGCCAATGCGATTTATGCCATAAGTTTGTCATATATCTCCAGTTTGGTGATCACTCACTCTTCTTTTGCAAGTCGAATGAATTTGTTCACAGTCAGTGAGACTATCATTGATAAGAACTGGATTAATGGGCAGCTATATATCATGGATGGCATTAAGCATGTTGTTACGAGAAATACCATATCTATTTCAAATCCAAGTGATGATGCGATTTCTGTCTCAATTGATTATGAATCCTCCTTATTATTTTTGAACAACATCATGAATAATGGAAGATTCTATTTTGAATCAAGATATTGGAGTCAGCAAAATCTAACTATTTATGAGAATACAGTGAGAGGAAGCAGCCGTGGGGCGATGGACATCAACAATAACGGGTGGACCTACATCAGCAAAAACAAGCTTGAAGATTGCAATTCGCCACTGTATCCTGTTGTCAGTATTAATGCTGCAGCTGCAGCTGAAGCCCACTTCGAAAACAACACAATTCTGCACAGTGAAGGAAAACACATATTTTATCTTGTTGGTTCACCAGACTATGACACAGATTCGTATATCTTTGCTGGAAACACTGCTGCAGGAAACAGTGGTTCAAGCTCTTTCGTTAGCATAGCTGAATATCCCTGGATTTTTACAGAGAATATCTTTGTGAACAACACGTCTCCCATATCAATAGAAATCAACATGCCATCCTTTAGCCATGACATTGTTCATCTTCCACTTAACCATTGGGGCCTGTTTCAGCATGACATCATTGATCTCCGGAGAACAGTCTACGATGGATTTTTTGATTCTTCCCGACAAGTCATAGATTTCAACCCAGTTCTAAGTGGGCCGTCAATTCTTAGGTAAGCTGCAACTTTTTAATTTTCTCTGGTGGCATTGATTTCTAGTGGACTCTTTTTCAATATGTTGGTTTGTTTCAGTGATCAAATATTGGTACAACTTCCTAGTCTTTTCCGCTCTGATGGATCAATAGGAGGAATTATTTGCAATGAATCCATGATTCTACGGAATGCCACTTATGTTGCAAATGCAACAATCTTTGTTGTAGAGGGAGGCTCTCTTAAGATTGGTCGAAACTGCACTGTTTTGTTTGCACCTGGATGTGGAATCATTGTCAAAGAATATGGTCAGTTGACAATTGAGGGTCCTGCAGTGTTGGCATCCTCAACAGGTGAGGTGTGGGATGGAATTCGACTAGAAAACTCAAGTGAAACCATGATTACCAATGGTGTCATAATAGATGCTTTCATTGGATTGCGATCAAGATCAATGGGTGCTCTTAATATTGATCACACAACATTTGAGGGCATATTGTCTGATGCAATCCAACTCGAGTCTTCTTCAACATCATTTCTGAACCTTTCAAGTGTATTTTTTGATTGCCCTGGAGGATCTGGTGTAAGCATGGAAGATTCTCACTCAATTGGGGTTATCATGGTCAATGTAACAATCAAAAGACCAGGGCAATCTGGATTTTATGCATCATGTTATTCCTTACCACCCACTGTTATTAACATGGTTGAAGTGTATATTGATAGCCCTATGGAGTTTGGAGTGTGGACAAGCTGTTCTCTGAATCTCAAAAATTCTACAATAAAAAATGGTCCAGGTTCAGGTCTTTATCTTTACCAGCCTTTAAGGATTGTGCTCGAAGACAACAATATTAATATGACTGAATCCAGTTATGCTGCAGCTCAAATTTACACACCCAGCATTACTCTTATCAGAGGGAACACATTTACGTGCTCATATCAATGCTTGCATATTGAGGGTGCCGAGGAATCCCTAATTGCTTTCAATGTCTTCAAAGGAGCAGATTATTCCTCAAGCTCGGGGTATTTGGTGCTCATTGAAGGTGGTGTTATGCAGAGCTCATCATTTTCTCTCCGAAACAACAGCTTTTGTAAATGGACAACCACCAGTGGTGCGGTTCATGTCAGCATTGAACAGCACTGGGGTGACGGCTTTTTAATGCTGAGCGGGAATCACTTCTATGACATCACTGCAGGAAGCAACAGTGATGCTGTTTTTGTGCATATAGCACAGTACAATGGGAGAGAAGGAACTTTGAGCCTTAGTGATAACATTTTTTTCAACATAAGTGCAGGAGCGATCTTTGGCTTGGATTTCTCCAACTCCGATTCACCAGTGAACATTGCAAATTCGTTCCAGTCGAGTCTAATAGCATCTGCATCAAATTGTCAAGCTGCCTTCTGTATTTTGAACTGGCCAACATCATGTGGTGATGGAGCATGTAGTTTGGTGGGAAACATATTCAACTACTCTTTACCACAAGGGCAGTGTCATCTGGTTATCCTTGAGAGTGCCGACTTTGTTCCAACCATTGATGCATCGTTGTCATACTGGGGCACAGCGAATGAATTGGAGCTTAAACAAACAATATGTGATGGTAAAGATGATGTCAAGTTGTCTACCATCCTTTACCTTCCTTACCTTTTAAGCGCTAGCCCAGAAGGAGAGAGAAGGTCTGTCAAGATTAAGCATGTAACCTCATAATTGTTGGCAATCTAACCATCAATATTGTCTCTTGTTTGCACAGTTCAAATGACACATCCCTGCCTTTTCTGCGCAGCGGCAGTATTCTTTCTGGTTTGCTACCAGAAGGGGAAAATGTTACATTAAATGAGGCGGGCTCGCCGTATTTGTCAGATGGATCATTAATCATAGACGGTATTCTTGAAATAATGCCAAACGTGACCATCTATATATCTGCACATTCTAGTCTCTGGGTACGAAAGGGTGACCTCAGAGCAAAGGGAACAATAGAAAAACCAATTTCATTTGAAAGTTTGACCGAAAGATGGGGTGGGTTAAAAATTGAGCAAAAGATACAAACTGCTGCTGGTTTCAATCTGCTCCTGGCATATAACGGTCTCCTGTCCTATTCTGTGGGCAAATATGAGTTCAATCGACTTTTTCAATATTCACACTTTAAAACTCTTATTCGTTATTGCCCAGCATGTCAGCCACCATCACACCAAATTATTTTCTACAAACGTTTGGGAAACCAAACCAATTTTGATGTATACCATTCAGTGACTTGTAACTTTACCTCCATTGACAACGTACTGAACACTGACTTTGGTAGGTGATCTTGAATGCCTTATGGTACTATAGAGTCAAGGTGGCTTGCTGACTTTGTTCGTTTAAAACTACACGTTTCTTCTAGAACTGTACAGTTCAATGGAAGACTTCCTTACAAGTAGCAATAGATGGAATTACTGTGAATACGTATTGGGTTCAGGATTTCCTGGATGGTGTGGAGTATCAGATCCAACATACTACCAAAGCTCCGAGTTTATGCCAACTTGTCCTTCATCTAATAATGCACAATCTGAAATATATTGGTTTTTGTATGATCCAATACTTCCTGGGCAAAATTATCAACCCAACTGGCTTCCACAAGAGACAGCTACAGGCCTCCCATTCCTCTTCTCATCGGGAGAGGGCGTTCTACTTGAAAATGTTCGCATCTCTGGAGGTGGAGCTTCTGGTGTGTATTCGCTAAGTACTAAACGCCCATCCTTCACTCCTTACAAAAACATTTCCATCCTTGATGGACTTGGCAACGGACTCTCTATCAGTGGAAAAGGTTCATTTTTCTTTGAAAATCTTACTATCATAAGTGATGTATCTTCAGATGGATATGGTGTAGGAATAGAAGACAGGGCAAATGTAACCATCAATGGGTTCTTTATCTCTACCATGCATGCAGGGTCTGCAATCTATGCATATGGGGACCAAATTTCGCTGTTATTGGTTGGCAGCCAAATAAAACCACGATCAGGTTCCCAGAATGTGATTGAGGCATACTATATCAAAACTGTCCATTTTGACACCTTTACTTTTGAGCTGTGGAATGGATTTTTGATTCCAGCTCTTTACATTTACGGTATAACCCACTCTGTTTCTGTAATGAATGGCTTCCTAGATTGCAGCTTTTGCATGGATGACACTGATGCTGCTGTTAGCATTCAGTACTCTGGCTATGAATCAATTACACTGCTACAGAATGTCTCCTTCGTTGGGTGTTCAGCCTTAAATATGTATCATGGGGGAACATTGATATTTACCGAAAACAACTTGTCTGGTGGTCATGTGAATTATGCTGTCATCGTTGACGGAGTTGCAAATGTATCATCAACCCATAATGTGATATCAAATGTCAATGTGGACTCAAATGTATGGTTTTTTAGGGGAGGTGCACTAAGGGCAACTGGTAATTTCATCTCCAACGTGACAACATATAGAAGTGTATGGTTTATTGAATGTGACACTGAGGTAATTGCAATGAACAATGTCATCTCAAATGTAATTGCACAAGAAAGCATGTGGATTATAGGGGGCAACTCTCATGAAGTAATTGCAATCAATAACATCATCTCGAATGCGAATGCGCAAGATAATGTATGGGTTGTTTATTCTTATGAGGCTATTCTCTTTAGGAACAACACCTTGGAGAAGTGTGGTACCAATCATGACTATATATTGTACCTTGATGCACCTGTTCTTGACATTCAAGACAACTTTTTGATAAAGGTTCAAGGAAACACAAATATTGGAATTGGAAGTAGAGTTGCCAGCCTCAATCTAACAAAAAACTCCATTATCAGTCCTGTAACTCGGTTCTATGTCAAGACAGCAATTCAATATGTCAATGCAGCTGGAGGAATTGTGCACATTGGTCCAAACTTTTGGTCCACCACATCATTTGAGGAGCTTGAGCAAGGTACCTTTGATAGCACTTTTGATCCTGAGCTTGTAACCATAAAATTTCGTTCATTGTTCATCAATGCAGAAATGACACAAACCATCACACCCCCCCCTTCCCAGGGAATTCTTGACTTATCTAAGATGACAATTAGTGGAACAATTTTGGATAGTGTTACTCTTGTGATACCACGTGGCTTGTATTATGCGCCCAGGTCCATTGTTCTACGGCATCCAATGGCAGAGCTAGTGATTGAAGCAGGTGTTCGTATAATGTTTGCACAACATGCATCAATTCATGTCAATCAGGGCATTCTTAAGGTGTTAGGAGAGATTAACGACACAATTTCACTTTCTCCTACAGCAGATATGATTGCTGAATATGGCGACAGCGACATTGAAAGTTCCCTGGTTTTTGATGGGATATGGTTTGGCCCACAAAGTAATGGGACTATGTTTGTTGGACAAGAAAAGTATCTGTCTGGCTCCATTCTTCGTCACTGCAAGATTAATGGTGGTGGGTATTTCAGAGGTAGGGCTTCAGTCTACATGGATCGAGTGAGTGTGATGCTTGATCATGTAAGGATTGAAGGGGATTTGAGTAGTGAAGTTTCAGGAATTGAGATTTCCAATCCAATAGACCATGTAGTTTTGAACAATGTAGTCGTTCAAAACTCAAGTGGTTATGGAATTATTGTCAAATCTGGTAACAATATTTCTTTGTCTGACATAGAGATTCAGAGTTCAAAGCAAGTGGGAGTGTATATATCCGATGCTGAAAGTATTAAAATGAAAGGGATTGATGTACGCAATACATACAATTCTGGATTATTGTTCGCCAGCATTGGGTCAATCACTTTGTCTGATGTCAACATTCAAGGATGCAGTAGTGATGGGCTCCAGATTTACAGTGCAACAATGGTGAGCATTCATGAATCAAGTTTCCACAGGAACAGTGGAAAACAGCTATACATATATGGTGGTCAGGGTAAGGGTACACTTACTGTTTCTCTCATTTTTACTGTCATGACAGCACTAATACATGTTCTGTCTCGACTGGAAAAAGAGTTCAATATGACTTCATGTTCTGTATCCAATAGCAACTATGATGTTGGGGTCTACATTTCAAGCACTCTGTGCTCTTTGATGGGCTCAAACTTTACAGAGAATAGGAATGCTCTGGAAATTGATTCATCAGGGGTGACTATTTCTCAAAACCAATTTATCAACAATTCATGCCAGGATGTTGGCTGCATAACTGTACTAATAGCTTGTAGCCAGGCATTTTATTTTCAAGGTAACATTGTAGACGGTAATTCAGCCTTTCAAGTTCTGAGTGTCTACGCAATGAAAGAGTTCAGTCCCAATATGAGCATTCTTGGCAATATCTTTCGTGCAAATATAGTGCCTTCATCTACATCTGGTAATAATGCTGTCCTCACAATAAATGGCGACACAGGTGATGCCTGGCACATTCATGGAAATCAGTTTGGAGACACCTTTTCTCATTACGAAATGAGCTCAAAAGGTATTGTTGTGTTGGATCCTATGGTAGTGAAAATAAATGCAACCGAGAATTCTTTTACATTTGGTGACGGAGGATACCTCAGTTCTTCCGAGGTTGATAGCCGGTTATATGATGATGATGATGACCATGGCAATAATGAAAGAGTTTACCCAGAAATTTTGTTTGAGCCTTATTTTACAACAGGCATAACCTTCGTGTGTTCTCCAAATTGCACGGATCATGGGATTTGTGTATTTCCTGGAGTTTGTATCTGCAATGAAGAGTGGTCAGGCCCAAGCTGTGCATATCCTACATGCAAAGCATTGAATTTCTGTAATAGAAATGGCAAATGCAGTGCAGTCGATCATTGTACATGCGATGACAACTGGGAAGGCTCATCTTGCGATATTGCTAACTGCACTTTGCGTAATGGTTGTAATGGCAAAGGATTCTGCCCTGTGCCAAATGTTTGTTCGTGTGACGAAGGATATACTGGGCCAGATTGCGATGAATGCATGGCAAATTACAGATTTGTCAACAACACGTGCATCCAGTGTCCACCATGTGAAAATGGTGGCTGGTGCAATGATCACGCAAACTGTGACTGCCCACCAAATTATTCAGGGCCTGCCTGCACAACGTGCAACAATGGTTTCTTTGGTGTGACATGCCAACCACTCCCATACATCACCAGTGTCATTCCTTCAGATGCGGTCGACATAGGGGGTGTCGGTATAGTGATACACGGGGTCAACTTTATTCGTGGCAACAGTACATCCACTTTTGCATGTCAATTCGGAAACATTGCTCGAGTTGATGCAGTGTTACTAGGTATCAATATTTTGAAGTGCCGTTCGCCATTAGTAGCCCTTCCTGGAGAGGGATCCATGTCAACAGATCTGCTTGTGTTTATTGATTCTCAAGTCAGCTATAACTCGGTGCGATTTTCATTCTATGGACTGTGCCCTGATGATTATTGCAATAATGGCTTTTGCACATTTGGACGTTGTATGGCGAGTACTCCGCACAAATGTTCTTTGCATTGTAGCTCCAGTTTGGAGTCAGTTGCTAACTTCTGCTATTTTGGTTGAAGTGCTACTATGGATATCACGGAGCCAGCTGCAATGAAACTCTCATAGGCCCAGTCATTGTTAATCCATCTGTCAGCTTTGAGCTGTTAGAAGGCAAGTCATTCTCATATCAACTAGAGCTAGAGAAGGGATCGACTCCTGTGGAGTGGTCATTGGTAGGCTTGCCTATACCCGGAATGAATGTCAATAGATCAACAGGCCTTCTCTCATGGGCATACCCAATGCCAAAATCTGATTTTTATCTTATTGAGGTGCAGGCAACTAATGATCTGTCTCGTTCTTCCCCTGTCCTGCTGCTGTTGCATGTATCCCCATCATATTATGTAACTGTGTCAACAAATAATGCTTCTAACACCCGTCCATCGTCAGCATTCTACTTTGATCTTGTCACAAGGGATCTGAATACCATGGAAACAGTTGGGAATAAGTTTGCTGTATTCTGGATTTATGAGAAAGGCACAACTTCAAGCCAGAGGCGAGAGATGACTGTCAAAACAGATGCCTTTGGTCGATTCCAACATGTGTATCAACCGTACAGCACTGATGCTGGAATCTTTTTCTATGGTGGTGAGCATCAACACTATTATAATTTAACAGTTCAAGGCCACATCAGCATCAAGGGCATAGAAGTCTATCCATTATTTTATTACTTCCGGGGCTTTGCCTTGGAGAGGCAAGAAATTGCAAATGTTTTTACAATTGAGTTCAAAGGTGGAGAATTCTCTGGAATTGTATCATCATTTGAAACAACATCTGAGATCAGTGTCATTTCTTCAATAAGTTCAAATACCACCAACCCACAAAACAGCACTATCATAATGTCGCTTCAAATATATCCAACTATTGCTGTGAGGGATAGAATTTATTTCACTCTATCTACAAATGAAGGATTGATGATCTCTTCATCATTTGTCTACCTTGATGTTCGCTATCGTACACCTCAAATTGCTGTCATTCCTTTTGCAATAGATGTCATGGCTGAAAGCGGAGGAAATCCAAGTTACCACAATGTGATGATCCAGAACATTGGGAGCCTCAAAAGCAGTCCTATCAAAATTATTTTCCCAGCCCAAGATGTCATAACCCCCATGGCAGAGTACATCTCTTGTCTGGCAGTTGACGAAACAGTTGTAGTGTCCTTTCGAGTATTTGTTAAGGATGATGTACCCATAGGGACAGTGCACTTAGGTACAATAGGATTCGCATCGAATACTTCTGACACAGCAGCATTAGATTATCGCATCACAGTAGTTTCTTCTACATCCACTGTCCTTACTGTTATCACACAAAATGAAGCGTCCTTCTTTTCTGACAACAAGCCCAATCTTGGTTTTGTTGATGTTAGAGTTCTTAGTATGACCACTGGCATTGTCTTCAATGAGAATACTGGCGAAAATGGAACAATAATTTTGAATTTGATGGAAGACATCTATGAAATCACCGCCCAGAAGGCATCGCATAGCACCTTTAGGAGAACAGTCTTCTTGCGGACACCAGGACAGACAGTTGAGGCTTTTCTCCAGTTTGATGCTGTTTCTTACACATTCACTGTGATTACTGTACCTGTGACAGATAAATATGAAATCATTGTCGAGACTACCTTCACAACAGGTATGTTGTTGAGACTATTGCTCTTCTAAGGATTCTTTGTTCTGTGCTACACCCAATCAAAATTCATGAGCATTTTGTTCTCCGATATCAGAAGTGCCAAAGCCTGTGATTCTTTGGGAACCTTTGTACTTAGACTGGGATGCAATATATTCAAACCAAATAGACTCGTTTCAAATGACTGCAACCAATGTTGGTCAGATTGCTTCCGACAATTTAACTTTCTATGTCCCTGATCACTGGGGAGACACTGCCTTCATGACACCCAAAGAAAATAATTTAGGCCGCCTGCATGCCAACTCATCATTATCATTTCCAGTTAAGTTAGTAAAGATATTCAGGTATTCTGTACCGTCGGACCGCTTCGAATTGCGAGATGAAAACAATCCAAACAATGTTGTGTTCATTCCTGCTATAGATGATAGTCAGAAGTGGGAGATGGGGCCAGATATTATTGCTGTCAATGGAGAAAATCCAGCCAATCAATGGTATTACAAATTCAATTCTGAAGGAGCTCTGATCTTCTCATACAGCTACAGTGATCATACTCGGTATGACTTTGTCTACAATGGGACAGTTGTGAATGATACCGAAATACCAGTTGATGTTGTGGTCACCCACCCCACACACCCTGCTCAACGGCAACTATTAGATGATATACCAAAGCCAATAGTGCCACGTCAAAAGTCCAACTCTTATAAGAAAAACATTGGCCAGCGGAATCTCTTGGAAATTGAAGCCCCATTAGACTGTCTTCAGGCACTGGCATGCACACTCTGTGAAGCATTATGGTCAAAGGTGAAAAAGGGAATACAAGTAAGCAATGGTGTACCATCATCAGTGGGAATAGCACTTAAAGCCGTGGAAGGAGTCATCACCATGTGCGATGCTGTGAAAAAAGTCACTTCCTACTCAAAATATGGCTTTGCAGCCGGCATGACACCAGACATTCTAGTCCCAATATGTAATACTGTCAACCCTTGCAAGTGGTTTTGCAAATCCACAAACTTTGGAGGCTGTACAGGGGTAAGAGCCCCAAAATCTGTCTGTTACATCTTAAATTTATCAAATCCTCACTTCTCTGGTGTCAGTATCTATGCATAGGTCCAATACCAGTAAAAATTTGTTATGATCTCAAGACTCCAGACATTGGGAATTGTTCTGGGTCAGTTACCCCTGATTCTTTACCACCGACAACACCAATGCCAACACCACCAATGACAACACGAATAGAAGATCCTATTGTAATACATACTGAAGCAAGAGAACCAACCCCTTGCCCTCGTTGTGGCATTGATTTTGGATTCAGATTACCAATACTTGATTGGGACCACCCTTGTGGACCAGACAGACCAAGTCTTAGGCGCTTGGAGAAGTCAAGATCGATACCGTCTCACATAGCCCCATACCATAGAAGTATAATAAACGGATGTCAGGAATGCTCGTCATCAGATTTAAAGACAGCATTTCGTGAAGTAGACAGCAGACAAAATGTGTTACAGGAAATGGAAACATTGCTTTCATCTTGCCTGAACAGTGACCAATCTTCTAAATCCATTTTCCCTTGTATATTCCAGAAATCAATCAAAATCATTGATTTAGTTCCTCTTTTAAACAATGTTATAAGCTGTCAACTGAGCAGAGAGATGTGCTATGAAAGCTCTGATCTAGTTGATAGTCCTGGCTTGGTCAACCTTTTTGCCCAGGCAAAACGATTCCAGACTTTGGTGCAATTACTGCTGCTCCCATACAGTGGACGAATTCCAGGAGATCCATTGACATTGCTGAAAACATCAAGAAACGAGACAATCAATGCTACTCATGAGTCGGAATTTGCTGATACCCTCATTGCTGCACTGGCAGATAGCAGTATTGGTGGGGAGTTCATTTCAAGAGAGGAGCTAGATGCATTACTTATTAGACCAATTTCGCCATGTCTGGAAGCATGCACTGTTCGATTCACCGAAATATGGAATAGTAGCCTCACATTTTGGGAGCAAGGGATATTTACTGCTAGTGATCTGCCTCCAACCTTTTCAGGATCTTTCTTTGATCTTCACCGTGCTGAAAGCACAAAAACTGGTTTCTTTTTAGCAAGGAATAGAATTTTGACTGAGAATTTTGCTGGTTTGGGTGATGCATGGTTGACAGCAGTTGAAGCGCAACAGAGTGAAGAATCAAAACAGCTTGCTGGTGTTTGTGCATCGGTGAGGGTTCAAATTGAACAGGAATTTACACTCACTAGAACTGGTTTTGAATGCCGGCTTGAATTATTGAATAGTGGTGATTTCCCTCTTGAAAATGTTACTGGTGAGATAAATCGTCAGGCACATGATAGTGCACATTCTGTCTAGCATTTGTTGTCAATGCTGAATGTTTTGACTCTGCATCATTGTCTTAGTGGCATTAAGAGTTTCTCCTAATGGAAATATCTCAGATGACTCAACATCACTATTTGTGTTTGATGAACCCAAGCTTACGGGACTGAACTCCATTGTAAGAGGTGTAGTCAATTCGAAGAGTAGTGCCAGGGTGACATGGTTGATACTCCCTCTTACCGAAGCAGCACCAATTTTTGAGACAAAATATTTGATCAGCGGCATTCTTAGGTACACAATCCAAGATGTTGGATACACACAGAATCTTGCCCCAGATACAATTTCAGTCAAGCCGGACCCTCAATTGCACCTCAAATACTTTCATTCAAGGGATGTATTTTCAGATGATCCCTTTACTTTGGTTGTTGAACCACCAATTCCATTTCAGCTTGGGATACTGATAGAAAATCGCGGATATGGTGATGCATACAATGTTGAGATATTATCATCTCAACCAAAGATAGTTGAGAACAAGAAGGGATTACTTGTTGAATGCATCATAATTGATGCAAGAATTGGAAATCATTCAATAAGCTCAAAATCATTGAACATAGATTTTGGTCATGTTGCTAGCAAAAACAATGCAGTTGGTGTCTGGGATATGATTTCTACTCTACGTGGAAAATTCAACAACTTCACAGCAAAATTGCAGTATCATGGACCAATCAATGATGACAGGCTTTCTCTCATTGAGTCAGTTGAAATATTTGAGCTGACACATATTGTCAGAGTTGATGGCAATCATCCTTTGGCAAAAAATCTTGGATACATTGATGATGGAATAGGTGATTTCTTAGTGAATGCCATTCCAGATGCTTATTACTATCCTGACCATGTGTTTAGTTCGGATACCAGGCAAGATAATGTTACTATTTCATCTGTTGTCAACAGGGCAAGTTGCAGGGTAGATGTATCATCTTCCGAAGAGATAGTTGTTTCTGTTGTCCATAATCTAACAGCAGATGAAAGATCATTGCTCACTGATTGGGTGTACATTCGTTTTGATGATATATTAGCAGGGAGCAGATTTCTGTTGAAGAGGGTGATTCGGACAGACAGCAACTACAGTCTGATCCCTGACTTCAATTCCTGGCAAACAGCATGGACCGAAAACCTGCTCTCTGGCAAAAAAGAGGACCAAAACTATGTAAGCATGCATTTTTGTGTATATAACTTGTGACCGCATGCTTCATTTTCAATCCATGACTTAATGATTTTGATTTGTCGCAGGTGCATTTGTTTGACTTTGGTTTGGCACCAGAGTACCATATGATTTATCACAAACCAGTGACATCAACAAACTTGCAAGTTATAGATTCAACGGAGTCATCCTTGACTATTGCATGGGATTCAGAACTAGCTGGAATGTTCTTTTCCATCCATGTGAAGCATGCAGCACTCGACGATCTGTACTACAGAGTGGCGAAGACATATCTTCCAGGAGAGATAATGACACACACTGTTGAAGGCTTATCATCTGGAACCTACTACAGTATCAAATTGATTATTGGGCAGCATGATCATAGTGATTTTGAAGGGGGGGTTGTCGAAGGAAGAACACAGGGCACATCTTTATGTGGAAATGGTCTGATAGATGCTGGGGAAGAATGTGATGAAGGAAAAGAAGTTTGGACTGAGAGTAGTCACTGTACCTCTGAATGTATTCTGACGATTGTGCAGCTACCAACAAAGGTGAGACAAAATTATCTGTCATAATCTTGAGCATAGGGATTTTGAAGACATTATTATACTTTGCTTTCCATTGCTGCTATTGTATTGTGACCTTAAAGAGTCCAACCAAAACTAATTTATCAGGCACCCCAACAAAAAGACTAGTATGTGATTGTTCCTTATTAAGCTCTGTCTGGAGTCTTTGGATAATAGTCTCATCCTTGTTATTACTCCGTTCCTGCTTTAAATTTTCTAGTCTGACGTGCCTACAATGGCACACTCTATTGCCCCTACAAAAATATATGTAAGTGGATCTTTGCAACTCATTGAAATTTTGTGTATTTCCATGTTTTGATTCAAATGTGAGACATGATGTACGTTTTAATCTGCAACTCTTTGCTTGCTGCCTTCCAATTACTTACAAACACACAGACCATGACAGAGCAGCCATTCAAGCCATCATACAGGCCTTCTTTGTCATTGTCTGGTTTGCCTTCTTCTTGGCCAACAGCAAGAGTAAGCTTTCTTTTTTCACATCTCCAATGCAGATTGAGCATGAACCACTTGGAGTATTATATTTTGACATATTATGTTTTCTAAATATGAATTGTTTAGCCTACAAGAAACTCAGGAACAATTTTAGTGAGTGAAACGCCTTGTATGTCAAACATTCATATGAGTACTTCCTTCTGAATCATCTTTGGATAACATCCATTCTTGTCACATGGACACCATGCTTTAACAGCCAAATCTAGTTATTTCTGTCAACCTCTGTTATCACGGGTGTGGCAACTTTACAGATATGAACACTTTCAAGGATATCATATTGAAATATATTGATTGCAGCTTGACACAATGTGATATAGGCATTCGATTGCAATCAGAGATTTGTTCACCTTGTAGCCATCGTTTGACAAGGCAACTTCCATCATTACAGAACAATGAACTACTTTCTTCTGGAATAACATTCGAAATCATTCCAAGGACTCCATTGAATGAAACAGAAGTCATCGACAATCTCAACAGAAATGTAATCAACATGAACAATGACCTACGCATTATTGGCTCATTGTTTCAATTTGACAGCAATTTCATGACTATCACAACCCAGCCAACATATAAACCAACAAGTGTAAGCAAAACAACCAAAAAGGTGTAATTCTAAATATTTTTCATTTTTTGAATTATTTTGTGATCAATGATTTTTCACCCCAAAAACATTTTCTAATCAATCCTGACCTCTGGATTATCAATGGCTTTACCCCTCTAGTCTGTGTCACCTACAGACATGCACTCGAATGCCCCAAGAAATATGCCTGTAAGTTCTTGATGCTAACATATTGGGAGTGCTTTCAATTTTTTTGCTTATTGTGATTTGATTTGCATGAGTCATGATCATTTGCACCCCATTTAGACTTTGAGTCCAGACAAGCAGACTATGTCAGAGCAGCCATCCAAGCAGTCATTCACATCTCTGCCAACCGTCCGTCCACATTCTTCTTTGCCAACATTAACAGTAAGCTCTTGTACATCATATGTTTGTGTGTATGATGATAGAAGTGAAGTATTAGATGCCCATTTCAATGTTTTTCTGCATGCAAATACTATTCTTTTAGCCAACAAGGAAGCCGGTGATAATTTCAGTAAGTGCAGAACCTCACCCTTTGAGTACAATGTGTCCAAAAACCTTCCCCTTTTAATGAAATCCATTCCTATTGTGGAACTGCCTGCTGTACACCAGAAGAGGACTCTTATGCCAACACATATAAGCAAATCTGGCAAACTTCCAAAAGAGAATAAATCTGGAAAGCCCAGGAAAAAGTGAATCATTCTTTTGCTTTGGGCCCATTAAGCAATATTGACTTATTGCCTCTAGTGCAATGCCACTTTAACTTAAAAAGGAACATTCATTCTCCTTAAGATGTACATGTATGGGTCAAGTGGACCTTTACCTTGTTTGATCTGTTAATTATTAGTGGACAACTTCCTTTGAAAGAAATCACTTTTCTTGTGATGCAATTCATCCTGTCATTGGGAAAACTTAGTCGGGACACCTACACTAACTAGTTGAAAGAGAAATGAAAGAAACAATTACACAATAAGGCTACAGTGTTGCTTAGAAAGGTTAAACTAAGGATTATGTTCATAAGATCAAATATCTGAAACACAGCCATAATAAGAACACATCAACCATAAGCAAAGCTAGTCCACAAACCTTCTTCCCATTAATTGAAATCACATCATCACATGAATGCAACCTAAAGATCAGACAGCGGCGGTAACTTCTCAACTGCTTCTACTAATGTTGATGCTACTTGTTACCTACTCACTGGAATGTACCAAAAACTCCATTTTACTAATTGCAAATCTCAATCAAAAATTTGTGATTTGTGATTTTTATGCCTTGAAAACACAAAACCACAAATCTCATTTAATTTTTTGTCAGTCTGTCATTTTTCTAAGATTAACTTTTGTTCAAAGTCAAAGCCCTTTCAATAATGGTGACTTCAGGATTGTGACGAGTTAAAACTAACATTTCATTCATCAGATAATGATTCAACTCTTACTCTTATGTATCCCTCATGTCATATCTCTAGTGTTGTCTTTCGCTCTTCTCTCTTTCTCCCTCTCTCTCTCTCTTTCTCTCTCTTTCTCTCTCTTTCTCTCTCTTTCTCTCTCTTTCTCT
>JALLPD010000045.1:0-24611 GCA_036940065.1 Cyclotella cf. meneghiniana
CTGCTGAAAGCATCATCAACAGTCATGTCCAACCCAAACAAACCAAAGCCATGGACATGCAATTCTACTGGCCCGGCGACCGCAGTGTCAACCATAACCAATTCTGCTTCTTCTGGTGACCTGGAAACACCAATCTAGCCGACTATTGGACAAAGCACCACCCTGCCAGTCACCACCGCAACATGTGATGAGAAATCTACACACCATTCCAACAAGTTTTGAACCTTTGCCAAAGCACACACCAATGACATCCCACTTCACAGATGTAACATACTGTTGCAAGGGTGTGTTAGTGCTTACAAACAAACTAACGCATATCCAGCGGTAAGTATACATCGTGACACACATGTCATACACATGACATAACCGCTAGCACATTTGTTATCATGCACAAGTTTTCCTGCATGATTGATACACGACACACAAATCGATAGCATTGTCAAAGCAAATCTAATGAGGAGCAATGACAAAATGGTCTCATAATTAATCGCCACCTGATCATTGCAACTTATCTTTTGCCACAGTCTAGCAGCAAGAAGTAATGGTCCTTGCTGGATTGCCAAGATGGAGACTAGGTCTAACAATGTGGACCATGAAGAAGAACCCCACTAGAAACTAAGTCTGGTTTTCATGCAGCACAATGCTGCTGATGTACATGATGACCATAATTTGGGCACGGACTTAGATGCCACTGTGCAGGTGTCCTTGGTCAAGACCTGCTTGTCTTTGGAGATGAATGATGTATGTAATGTCTATACAGGTAGAAGGCAGGGGGTCATGGACCACATCACTCTGGCCAACTCCCGGCAAATTTCGCTTGAAAAGGCAAAAGAACGCAGTGCAACATAACATGCAATGGGGTGTATGTGCTGTCTTGCATCCCACTCTGTCAAGGTATTTCCAAACAAATGATTGGATGCTGCACTATAGAAAGATGGCATGAAACCTATATAGCAACACCATATTACGCCTGAAGGTCCCATCTGCCTAAGGCTGTAGAATGGTGCAGATCTTTGTAACCAATTTTGGTGGAGCTAAAGCTACCCCATGTCACACAATAGCCAAGCTCATGATGCTCTTGGTCTTCTTTTTGCACGAGAGGGTGTCCCATCCAAGATGATCATTGATGGTGCAAAGAAGATGAAATAGGGAGATTTTGCCCAAAAATTCAAGGAGGCATTGTGCTACTTGTGGGGCACCAAGCCCTATTCTGAGTCATCTAACTCAACCAAATGCAAAATAAGGGAACTCAAGAAGGGTGCTGCCAGGACACTGACTCGGTCAGGTGCATCCAGGTGACTGTGGTGCTTTGTGATGGAGCACAAATATGTTTGCTTGCACACTGTGCATGACATCTATAAATTAGATGACCATTTCCCGGAGATGGTTGTCTCAGGCAGGACTGAAGACATTAGCCCATTCTGTGAATTTGGCTTTGGGGGTGGGTTAAGTTCCAGGACAGAGGGGTCATACTTCCTGACAAACTGCTGGTACTTGGCAAGTACCTTAGTCCCAATATTGATGTGGGGCCTGCAATGATGAAGCATGTTAGAAGGCCAATGAAAAAGTAAAAGACCATCCATGGTACATCTGCTCACTCCCAAGTAGTGTATGAGCCCAGCCATACAGAAGGATATAGATGCTTTCCTGACCTCTGTCACTGATTGTTGGGAGCAGAAGATCACAATCAAGGACTTGGGAACATATATCCTGAATCTCGGCCTGACCTCACTAATGACAACCCATGGAAGGATGAAGATGGCCCTCTTTCCCCGACTTGAACACTGAGCTTACACCTGCCAAAGCAGCCAAGGACTACCTCGTCAACTCCAAAGTGCTTCTCCTGGTTGTGGATTCCCATGAGCTGGCCAGGGTCCTCCACCTGAAATGTGATTCTAATGGTGTGCCGTTGGTACTGTGCACAATCAACCTGCCATGGTCACTTGTGTCTATGAAGTTCATTTTGCTGATACCAACGATGGGGCATTACATGCCCAGAGTTACCCTGATGGTAATCAGTATGCCATGCTTAATACTATAGGGGATTATTGAAAGAATCCCAATATTGCAATCTCTTGCAACAATCAAGACAAGATTGTTAATGATAAGAAGGTTGTCTCACACACTACCCAAGGATAGGAGTTGTATTGTGAATGGAAGGATGGCAGTAATTCTTGGCAGAAGCTGTCAGACCTAAAAGAGTCTCACGCTCTTCAAGTTGCTGAGTTTGCACTTGCCATGGGTATTGCTGATGAGCCAACCTTCAACTGGTGGGTGACATGGGTCCTCATGAAGAGAGACTGGATTGTCTCCCTGGTTAAATGCTGAAGTGCTTGATACTACAAGTGAACCCACATTGGGATTGAGCTCTCCAAAACTGTGGATCAACAAGGCTGCTGGTACTTCTTTTTGGCATGATGCGATTGAAGTGGAGATGAAAATTGTGTGGGTTTCCTTTGACGTCCTTGCAGATGGTACCATGCCACCACCACATCATGAGTACATGCGATGTTACATGATGTTCAATGTCAAGATGGAATATTTTTGTCATAAGGCCCGGCTCGTAGCCGGGGGGCATATAAAAACCAGCAACTCTCACATATGCCAGCATTGTGTCATGAGAGACCATGCAAATAGCCCTACTTGTTGCAGCGCTCAATGTTGTCAACATATGGGCCGTTGATGTTTTGAATGCCTACATCACCATGCCTTGCCACAAAAAAATCTGGACCACTCTCCAAAAAGAGTTGGTGATGATTGTGGCTCAAAAGCCATAAAAATCGAGCACTGTACAGGCTGAATTCTATTTGTACAGCCTTCAGGGTGCACCTGGCCAGATTTCTGCATGAGATGGGGTACAGATTGTGCCCAGCTGACTGTGACCTGTGGCTCAAGGAACTGACAAACCGGGAAGGGTAGTCATTACTATGCATATATCCTCTGTTAAATAGAGGACTTGTGTTTGGTCCAGCATATCCCAATGCACATCATGGACAAAATTGACAGTGTCCTTCCCTTCAAGCCAGACAAAATTGCCCCCCCTGAGATGTATCTTGGGGCAAAACTCAAGAAGAAGACCTTTGTGGATGTTACAATGCCATGGGGACTGAGTCCCTGGAAGTATGTCCAACAAGCTGTCAAGAATGCCAAGACATTCTTCAAGAATAATCTGGATGGGAGATATTCATTGCCCAAAAGGGTTGACAACCAGCTCCCATGTGATTACACCCCCGGCTAGGATGTTTCACCAGTGCTGGAGCCATATATGGCTAAGTTCTATATGCAGCTGATAGGCATCCTGAGATGGATATGTGAGCTCAGGAGGATCGACATCTGCACCGGTCTCCATGCTTTCCTCATACTCCGCAATCCCACGTGAGGGACACGTGGAGAGAGCACTATATGTGTTCTTCTTCCTGAAGTCAAAGAGTGATATGAGGCTCATCTTTGAAGTGATGGAGCCTGATGAGGGAATCTGACTTCATGGAATGTGATTGGCTTGATTTTTATGCCAGGGCAACCGAGGATATACTCCCCATGCCCCCAAGCCCCTGGGAAAGGGTGCAACTCTACAAATGTTTGTAAACAGCGACCATGCCGGTGACAAAGTGAGCTAATGCTCAAGAACCACGTTTGACATTTTCCTCAACCATGGAATGATTAACTGGCTTTCGAAGAAGCAATCAGTGATTTGCATCAGTGTTTGTTGCCAAATTTAGCCCTTTGAGACACAGCAGTTAGAATTTATGTGGCATTTGCTACACGCTTTGCATGATAGGTATCCTGATGGACAAACCCTCCTATGTCTATGTTGACAACATGTCTGTTGTCACCAATGTGAGCAAACCTAGTTAATGCTCGTGAAGAAATTGAACTTGATCTGCAAATCATACAGTAAATGAGGCTGTTGCAATGGGCAAAGCCCTTGTTGCCCACATCCCAACAAAGAAGAACCTGGCTGACTTGTTCACAAAGGTCCTGCATCGGCAGAGTTGGTGGTTTCTGGTGGACCGGATGCTTTGGGGTGTGTACCCCAGTATTTCGTGTCATGGAATGTTTGGAGCAGGGTGCGGCTAATGACTGGCCCTCAACTAAGCATTGCCATGGGACTGTTAGTTGGAAGAATGCTTCTTCATTGTGTTGTTTGGTGGTCTTTAGCAAGCTTACCCAGATTGATACCTTGACAAACTTGAGGGGACTGATAGAAACACCCTGCTATGGAAGAAGAATATGGGCAAAGTATATTGGAGATTCGGAATACTGAGCAGGTGTCAGAACTGCTGACATGCCTCTGTGCATTGGCATGAAGTATGTCATAGTTTGGTATTTATATGTATTATTATTTATTCCTATGTTGTGTCACACGGATTATGCACAATTCATCATGAATTATGAATACCATTAGTTTGTCATAATTCTATAAATAGCACCTGTGTGATATAGGCCAATTTTCTTCTCTACAGTAGTAGTCTAAGGCAGTCTTTAACATACCTTTAATTTTTCAGAAGATGCTGGACATCTCCTAATAATAGCAAGACCTTGTAAAATAGCAAGACTTGAAGATCTCACACCTTGAAGATGAGGAAAAGATCCAGATCCAAAATGATGTCTGACACACCTGACCAAGACAGGTAGAAACCTATACAGCATCTCACTTTGTCATTAGTATACAACATACTAAAACTGTGTAGAATCCTACACAGTTTTGTTTTGTACAATGAAACATATTTGCTTCATTGTTCCTTTTTAGTATGTAAACAATAAACTCAAAAAAATATGTCATGATGTGCTTCTACACCATTTCTACATAATATAAGTTTATCTACAAATGACATAGGTAACTATCAATTGATGGCCTTCATACAACCTTATTTGGAATGTCTGTTTGTCTTCCTTCCAACAATCATCTGTCTGTCTTTGGTACACCTGTTCATGGTTTGGTCATCTGTCAGTCATCCATTCGTTGCCTGAATCCATCTGATTCCCTTCGTAAGTTATGCATGCCGCAACATTGTGCTGCTTGACTCCATTTGTTGCAATAACCACATTTGCACAATGAGCTATGAACTCAACCAGTTGAAGTGAGTTTTAATCACAGGCTGACACATGTTCTCAAACATTTAGTCCATAAAAAAATTGCCCTGGCACGTCAATGAGGACTGGCTCCTAGTTAATGTGGATGTACTCTGCTCTAGGTAGCAGAGTTTGCAGTTATCATACAGTGCATTTGCAGGAAAAACGACCACTCGTGACGTGGAATGCACACAAGTGGCACATGTAATTAGTAGTGGTACTCAGTACCTTAGCACTAAGTAGTTCCTCATAAGAAGAGGAGGCAGTTAAAGTTAATGTGTAGTTTTTTTTTCAACAGAGCACTATGTGTATAGTCTATTTTTAGATCTAAAAACACAACAAACGTATTTTAGTCCATACCCATGATCACATGTAGAAAAAGTGATAGAATGTAGTACATCATACATACCCCATGTAGGCGGTACATCAAAACTACTTCTAGGTCTTAAAATGACCATACAAAGTTTTCTATCACCTCTACAGGCCAAACAGTGTATTTGTGACCCCCAAGAAGTATTGGTCTCTTGAAAATGACCGCAATCCCCCTGGAAGTTCTTGTCCCTCAAGTATGTTTTACTCCCAAGAGCCATTTTCCTTTTTCATTCCCATGATGGAGGTAGGAGTATTGATTGATTTCTGCACAGGCATACATTTAGTGCAAGACTCAAGGTGCAAGTGCCCAAAGGGGGCATCTGAGGTACAATTTACCCAGAGTGACCAAGCCAACACTTGACCTCGGTTCTTGACAAAAGCAAAAGCAGAATCACAATTGTTCTAGTTTTTCAAACAAATCACAACAGAAAACAGATGTTATGTTCAATTTCACCTTGCCAGTCAGTATTGATTTCACAATCTGCTAAATCAGTGAACCTGGGTTGCAATAGCACCTGGACACAACGTATGATGCACATAGCTAAACACTTTAGTGCAGAGCTCTTCTTGAGCAAAAATACTCTTATGCCCAGAGCGAACCTCCAGTGCAATACTCCTCTGGGGTATACGTAAAATATCAGACCTTTCAAACAGTGTAAAAAATGACAATAGTTAGCACTGCAAGCTCAAATACAAACACTTACTGAAGTTTCTCAGAATAAGAGAAATTGTTTGATTGAGCTTGTGATTGGAATAAGCTTCCTGTCTGCCTTACCTTCTAAGGTTAGGTATTGTCTAAAACATATAAAGACAGCGCTCAACTTGTCCAAAATCCAAGGTAGAAATGAAGAGGAAATTCACCTTGGGACTGGAGGGTTTTTGCGGAGTGTAGTCATCAGAATTGACTGTATAATCCAATAGAATGCCCAATCCAATAAAAAATTACTGTAAATCCAAAAAAACTGTTAATAGAAGTAAAATGGACAACAAGTTAGGAAAACTGTCCAGCCTCAAAGAATCAATAAAATACAGTAGATTTGCAATATTCAACTCTACAAAATAACCAACAACTTCACATTAAGTCAACAAATCATTAGACTGGATACTGGCGCATCTAGAATCCATTCATGCATAGAAAAATTAAAAAGTTCAAACCTACTCAGTGCAAGAAAGAACAATCAGGGGTTTTCCATGTGCCTCGCCGGTACCCCCATTGGATTCAATGATAGCCACATAGTTCTCAATAGAATTCTTTTGGAGTGACATAATAGCTCCAAAGGCTAGGTTGGATGACCACCTTAAACAAGGTTAGGATGATCTCACCAAGTTGTGAGTAATGGTTTACACAACAAACCAATGTGAAAATAACCTACACAAGACAGCAAGGGCTTAAAATTAGACCCAAAGTCTTCTAGTGGCAAAGCACCATGTTTATACAGCAGACAAGCACTTGCTAAGCAATTGCCTATACAGGGAATTTTTATGCGATTGGGTGGTCCAGTACAATAGAGAACCTTGGGTAAGACAATATGATTGTCTTGTCTTTCTCACAAAAATTGTAGAGGAGGAGGTACCATTTCCCTAAAGCCACTACCATGGCCTATGAGACATGGTACATCAAAGGAGACTCATTAATGTAAAGACTATTGTTACCACAACACACTCTAGAGCCACCCAAACTTAGGTCAAGTAAAGGTTGTCTCGCATTCTAGTACAACATGCTAAACAAAGAATGCACAACCATTAGAATGACTAAAAATTGAATTCTTAAGGCCACATGAACATGTCTTGATTCAACAGACCTGTGTAAACTAGATAATAGTGTCAATGAGATACAGCATCTAGTATGTAATTCTTTCATGAGAAATTCATGAGGGTTACTTACAGACTGTCCTATGGAGAGCATATATGGTACCTCAGAGTAGGAACTCATTGAGTCACCATAACATGTCAGTCTTTTCTCTTAGAGACAGACAATGGGATGACCATTGGTAGTGCACTCATTGTCACAAAAGCCACAACATAGACAAAAAACAAAGAATCCATGACCTTTGTTCTTGTACAACCACAGCACAGTATAATGTCAGTATTCTTCCCTAAAAGATGACGATCATCCCAAAAAGGACAAGTCAAACATCTTTGTTGGAATTCATGCATAACAAATGTGACACAAGCCGCTATACACATGACAATGGTATGGTTTAATTAGCTTAGAAAAACTCACAAAACCAAAAAGAAAATAACCATTACATCATCAACATCAAAAGTTCACTTCTCCAAGATGCTTTCCTGCTGTGAAGTATCAATATATAGTTCCAATTATTGTTCAATAATAGTCAACAACTGTCATAGAAAAAGGGTGCACACATGCACATTTCACTATGTTGCAATGTCATTACCACCATCAAGAGTCATATGTGTGCAGATCCCCCTTGAGGATCCTCACTAAAAACAACAAGGAATGCCATCAAAAAGATGAATCCTGACTCTCTTTGGTACACAAAAAGACAGACGTTGATGTTTGTACTTTCCAATGATTTCATCAACAGCAAGTATGACTTGACATTGTTCACTTGCTGGTAGCTGACCCATTTGGGCAACTATCCCCATGGATACATAGGGGCAACAGGGCAAATAGAAGAACACAAACTCATAACAACGATACATGAGCCAAATTACAAAATATCTGTACTATCAGCATCTTATTAAAATTAGATCTGGTTTATTATCAACATTGTACACTCATCGTGACAATCAAAGTGAAGTTTATACACTCCATTTTTAAGCCATATGCATTTCATTTGGCATCCAGTGTAAGTCAACCAGAGTTTTCAATAAAACCCAAAAAGTGAATATCTCACCATAGATTAGCATCTGCCAATCATGGTAATTCTCAACCTGCTGAACAAATAATGGTCTTGTCAGCAGCTTCTAGTGGTATACTGTGTTCCTAACAAACATCAATATGCCATTCACTTAAACCTACTATGGAGTACCTATTCCCTATCTGTAGTGATGCACTCAAGAGGATGGAAATGTTGTTTGGCATTCCACTCTTGCACATGCAAACACATTAAATAGGAGACACCAGGCAACACTAATCCAACCTTAACATATCCTCTCAATAAGTTATGGTCACATGGTCCATGCAAGCACTAAATAGTAAACAAAGGTATTATACCCTGCATAAACATGCAGTCTGTATAGAAGTGATACTTGGACTATAAGAAAATTCATATGATAAGACAATTAGGGTTTCACACGGAAGTAAGTCATTATCATTCTGACTTAGGAGAGTATTCAATTACTGGCAAAGCCATCACAAATCTCCCTCTCCACAAGCACTTACACTTGAAATTTTCACAAGCAGCTTGCAAATTTTATCCTTGAACCAGGAGGTTTCATTCTGCAAGTCTAGCTTATAATTGGAATTTTTCCTTGCTGAGGTTTCTACTTTTCCATGAGCCACGCTAATTATCCAATCATGGGGGCAAGTGACATAGGCTAATTATCTACTCAATAGTAGTATTCTAAGGTAGCCTTTAAGATATCTTTTTTTCAGGAGATTCAGGACATCTAAATGTAAACAGAACTTGCAAATAACAAGAATTGATGACAATTCTCATTTAAAATCCTGAGAAAGGATCCAGATGCAAAAAGATCATACCACAGCAGGTAGAAACCTACAGAGATCTTGTTGTATCAGGAACTCAAACATACCAGAACTGTGTAGAAGTCTACATTGTTTCATTTTACACAATGAAGCATATTCGCTTCAATGTTCCTTTTTCTACATTAAATTAACTCATAAAACATCATATTGCAACAAGCTTCAGCCATCCCTACAAAATAATGATTTGTATAATTGCTTAGGTCAATGTATAAGTTTAACACCTCAGGACTTTTCCATGCTTCATGCAATAAAGTACACACAATTTGCATGCCAGTCACTATTTCAAATAGTGCAATTCAATGCAAGTCTCCTGCACTCACTCTTTATTTGTTGTCATAAATAAGCAAGCTGCTGCACTTGCAAAATCATAATGATCATGAACATTGTCATCATTTCTTCTGTTGAAGCAAGTTCATGTTTGAGGAGTGAAGCTATATTTTTGAGCTGCAGTTGAATCTGTGGATAGCATCTCTAGAAATTCAAAATGAAAAGAGGAGAAATGTTAGGTATGTGGATATTGACATTGACCAATTACCTACTATACAGTAGTATTCTAGGGTAGACTTAAAGATACCCTTAATTTTTCAGGAGATGCCAATCATCTGCCAATAATGACAAGAGCTTACAAATAAAAAGTCTTGAAGATCTCACACCTTGGAGGTGATGAGAACATCTAGTTCCAATATTGAATCTGACACACCTGCTGAAGTATTGTACTGCAGGTAGAAATCTTAACAGCATCTCACTGTGTCATTAAGATAAGTAGACCAAATTTGTGTAGATTCCTGCACTGGTTTTTTTCCAAAATGAAATGCATCTGCTGCATCATGTTATTTTGGTATAGTCAGATGAAGAATATTCTGGTGGTAATTTTTTTGAATTACACCAAATGTAAAAATGAAACACCACAAAACCATGATGAAGCAGGTATGCTTCATTTTCAAAAACAAAACTATGTAACTATTGGTTCATATCATAAAAATTATGTTTTGAACATTTTTTTGAAAACACTCTTTCCCTAATGTTCATGATATTGCTAATCTATGGCAGCAGAGTGTACACCAAAAGCATTGCAGAAAAGTATGAATGTAGGTTTTCTGTCAGAATGTATTTTATAAAAGAAAGCACGAGTGATGAAAATGTTGAGAGAATGCACTCTCTAATAGCTTCTTTGGAAGATTGAACAAAATCTGGATAACTTCTTATGCCCCAGACTTTTCTTTGGTTACTGGTGAGACAAAGTTAGGGGAAAGTTCAAGAATATCAGTACATTAAGTCATCGTCACTCAGTGAAAAATAAAAAAGGTATCAATACTCTAGTAGATGAAAGCTGATCAACAAGAGTTCTAATAACTTGAAAAAAATAACTATGAAAAACTGCCAGGCTTCCATTGATGTAGATTTGTTTGCTTGATATGTGGTGGTCAGAAAAGGTGTGAAATACATCAGCATAATTACATTTATAGCAAAAAATATTCATGAAGATGTGTATCTTTTGCAAGACAACTCTGTATTACTAAATAGTAATCCCTTTGTCCCTTATAGCATTTCCTGAAACACAGGACAACAATTCAATATTGTTGTTTGACATATCATGTTTCTGTTGGACAGTCATGAGTTTTCAGTGTATGTTGAAACTTTAACATCATCTGTAATTACAATGCCCTGATTCCAGGAAAAAAGTTGCCCATCCCTTCATCACTTTTGTTGATATTATTGGATTTTGTCACATCTATTTGTGAAAAATTATCAGCACACTGACCTTACACAGCAAACTCTTTCTTGAGAATGATATACAAGTAAATATCAACACATGTATCATTATTTCAACACAAATTCTTGTAATTGCCTTGGTGCTTTGTAGTTTATTAGGTTTACTACTCCTTTCCAATCAAACTTTCTCTTCTGTGCAGGTATGACCTTTTCCTGATGTGATTCTTTCCATCCATCTCTTGAGTACAATTATTTGTTAAAAATTTAATTATTTCCATGATGCAATTAGCTGTGAGATCTCATTTGGTGTTCTATTTTCATAAGCTATTTCAATGGTCCTGTTATTGACTACCCTATTGGCCAGCTCATGACATGATGTTGAACTCTTTGTCTTTTGGATCATGAGACTAACTGGAGTATAGGAAACTCTGTGTCACTACAAAGACTCAAAGTTCTAAGACATTCAATTGTGGAGATTGAGAACTCAATTTGACATTTACAATGTCTTCAAAGATCAAATGCTGAGCTCCCTCCATTTCCTTTTCATCAGAATATGGGATCAGATTTTTGAGATATTCAGCATTTCTCTCATCCTTCACCCAATGCTCATACTTCATTGGGTTGTATAAAATTCAATAAATTTTGACAATATAGGCTATGCAAGGTGGGTGTAAAGTCATTGCAGCAAAAATGCGCATTGCATCTGCTTGAACATGTCATTGGATGCAGCTCAATTATGTATGAGAATGAGGTTATCTGACAATTTTGTTTTATATACCCTCATTTTAGATATATTCTGCCCCATGCTCTTGTAAGCATTAAATGACTAATACAGGTCTTTGTATTCAAAATTACTATTGAGACAATCATGCCAGTAATATTGTGCCCACAATCATGATTGCACAGTGAATCACATTTTTATACTAACTACAAATATTTCAGAGCACCTGGAAATTTGTAATTAAGTATTGTACAATGATACCATATCTTCATGTTTGTACATCAAAACATAGGTAGGTCTGGTAAAAAAAACCATGTGTATTGTTGTGTTGGTGGATTATTTGATTAATTGCAATCATGTTGAGTGCAAAACAAAAGACTACTAAAGGAGAATGTTTGCTTTTGTACAGGCATTGCAATAATGGTGCAAATGATATACATATATGTCACCACAGGGCACAGTGAAAAAAAGTGAAGTGATCATATATTTTGAATTTTTTTCATACCATCATATTATCCACAATGATTTGGGATACGCACTTGTTTTTAAAGTGCATGCTTGGAAATATATATAATTTGTTAGTGATTCATTTCAGGATAACAGAGAAGGAGTAGCTTTGGAATTCAGAATTCAGAGATACATTAGATCAACTTTGCAGTGACCAGATACCCATTTATGTCACTACTGTTCACCCACTGTTGGTTGTCATTGGGTTCAGCTGCTTTGGAATGATTTTTTACTGAAGATTGAAAATATATTCAATCAAATTCAGCATTGATTTTATTGTGTTTGCAGCCTCATTTGCAGGATAACACGACTCCCTAGGTTCCCCCAACAGTTTTTTCTTCTATGACTCTCTTATCTGTCTCAGTGGGATCATTCAAATACAAATCTGAATTACTTTATTTGATCTATTACATGTCAATGTTCTTAGATGAATTTCTCACTTATGTACTCATATTATTTTTTTCAAATAATTGTTTCTACGTGTAGTCATTATCCCACCTGATGCCAGTTGCAGAATGTTTACGAACTATTTTACCATCCTTTGTGAAATTGTTCTAATTCCTGTAAGATGCCTGTTGGTGTAGCTGCAATATCATTGTATCCTTATTTTGCAATTAATGTTGCATCAATGCAGGTCAATGCATTGTCCCCACCTCTCCCCACTATGGAAATGTTTGTTCAAGAATTAACTGATGCTGCATTACCGTGTTTTAGTCATATCTTGGTCATTATTTGTCTGTTTTGGATGCTCTTGATGTCAATTTTTATCAGGATGTATTTTCTGACATTGATCAATGCATGCAATGCAGTTTTAGGGAATCAGGTTGGGCTCATACAACACTTTGAAGTTAGTCTTACGGTTTACTTTGCTGGTCATCTTTTGACATCTTGGTTCAGTCATTTCTTGGTGAGCTTTTGACCATTTGGGATTTGGGGTGTTCTTGATGTCAATTTCTATCAGCATTTGATTTCTGACATCAATTAATGTGAGCAATGAAGTGGTGGGGGAGGAGATTGTGCCCAAGCAGTGTTGTTAAGTTTGTCTTTTGGTTTATTTTGCTGTATCATTTTTGCTTTCTTGTTTCTGTCATATCTCAGTGAGTTTTTGTCCATTTGAGGTGCTCTAGATGTAATTTATTTTCTGACATCAATCAATGTGTGTAATGCAGCATTGGGGATGAGGCTGGGCTCAAACAAAGCCACAAAGATTTTCTGTTGGTATATTTTGATGTGACTTATTATGCCATTGTTTAAGTAATATCTTGGTGAGATTTTGTCTATTTCGAGGGCTCTAGATGTCAATTTCTATCAGCATTTTTTGCCTGACATCAATCAATGTGTATCATGCAGTGTCAGGAATCAAGTTGGGCCTGAACAGAGCCACAAAGTTTTCCTTTTGGTTAATTTTTCTGCATAATTTCCAACATTTCATGTTGGTCACATCGCCAAAAGTATGAGTTTTGCTTCATTGATGGTGCTCTATCATTCATGTGAACATTTGGTTTTATTTTTGGTCTGAATGATATTGTGTTGATTTGTTCAAATTAAGATGATTCTGTAACACTATACTCGTCACAGTATTTGTTCACAGTATCCTAAAGCTTTTTGATGAACAATGTGCATAAATCATGTGAAGACAACAATCGGCCTGTCATAGAGAAATGCCTTGAGTTCAAGAGTGGTTATTGTGTGTTGGTATTGACCGGTGTATTTCTACAATGGAGAATGTCATTTTTTTTCAAGTGGGTGGGTGGATGGGGGGGGGGGCAGAAGCTTCGACTTATATATTTTTATTGTTTGTGTTGACAAGAACTTATTGTAATCAGGTAGGAAAATCAATGATATATGAATCAATTTTTGAAGTAGCATTTAGATGGCAACACAGTGTTATCATTTCTTATGGTGGTGTACTTGGTTTGTGTGGTGAATTGATTGATATTTCTATGGCTGTGAGAGAAGAGGGTGACATTTGCCAAGTATCTACATACATTTAGATAACCTACATGCCGATTTGTATTTGAAGTATTTCTCTTTACTTAAAATATCTATACTTTCTTTTTCTCAGAAAAGAGCAGTACTCAAGGAAACTGCCAACACCTTGGAGTGCATCATCATGGCCTGTCAGAAACCATCTAGCCATCCAGAACTCCAGAACTATCTGGCACACCACATCACACACTGAGAGTAGGTAGAGTGTAAATACTAGCTCATCAAAACATTCAAATGGGATAGAATGTCCATGTGAAAAGCATTTGCGCCATGCTTTCATCTGACAATGGACTGGCATTAATTATCATTTTAGAATACTTTCAATCTCATAAGAAACATCTTTCTTCAACATAAACATGTCTACACCAGTGTTTCACTCGTAAAATTCTCATTGCAAAGCAGCTTAGTGCATAGGGAAAATGGTCTTTGATTGATTTTATCAAGGAAAGAGTTAGCATTCCATTTAAATAAGTCATTATAGAAAATAATGCCATGATATTGTAGGGCTACATTAGGGGAAATCGGCAACAACTAGAAATCTACCATTGCAGCATTGCTATTGTCAGAAACCACATCCTTTGTAATTACTCCAAATATATCATTGGTGATGTTCAACAAAGTCATTTCTTGTGCACTGAAGCCAGTTTCACAAGAACTAGCAGTTTGATAGATGGAGAAAGACAAAAACCACTCTCAACCCTCCAGCAGATCTTATATGGTCTGCTTGAATGGAAGCTCTGTTATCTCCTATTACAATACTAATTGTCACATTTGTCTTGAACTAGATGGGCATTTGTCTTGAACTAGATGGTAGATTTTCTATTCAGGTTTGAGCACTAGTTGTTAATTTCTGTCAGTGGTGTCATTGCTGCCCTCTACATTGAGAAGAGAAACCTTCTAGATTGAGAAGAGGAACCCACTTTTTGTAAGTTACATCATGCGTAATCCTAAAATGTTCATCCACTGTCAAAATCTTTGAATCTACATAAATTCCATTAGCCTCTATCAGTTCTGTTCCACATATGATGTATGCCTGAGGACATGGCTGCATCCCAATACCTCTCTTGATCATTCCTCTCAATTAATTCTATCCCAAAGTTTGAGCTGCATGGATGATTACTTGATTAGTTGTAGAACAAACACATGGTAGAAGTCAATGCTGGAATATCATGTTAGAACAGCAAAAATATTGATGTCAGTGTAGATTTCTTGAGCAAAAATGAATATGTTAATAGAATTATTGCCAAGTCAAGCCAAATGTTATCAGCAAGGGTGCAACAGAGGATCATTACTTAATAGAAATACCAAAAGCTCCTTCTTCTTAGCTAAAGCTGCAATTATGTATGCCCACATTCAAGTCTGATTTTTTTGCGACTGATGTTTTTGCTTACTTTGGATATGAGTAAGTCTCCAAACTATATATCCAGTCTCCACGTTTGAAGTCTCAACTCACACATTTTTGCTCAACTTGCCCTTCAATATTCAATATCTGCTGGTGTTGAACTGTTATCAAATAGAAAAAAATCTCTGTTTTGTCATGTACACAATGTTACAGGTGTTTTATTAGAAAATCGTGCTTAAACTACGTAAGCAAAATTAGGATTTTAGGCATGAACATAAGTCTTTCTTTTCCACTGGTGCAGAGCAATGGCAACATTGCCAATATAATGCTGTAAATTTTCAGTCAATAGCTTCTGTGGTTGTGTAAAAAATCATGACAACAAAGTGTTGTGGAGTGAGGAAGAGCTAAAGGCTCCCTTGAAGAGGCTGCCAAGGCCAAAGCTGTATCATAATCAAAATAGATGCATCATTAAATCTTGGATAATTAGCTATTATTTTACATGCAGTTTTATTAGTCCAAATCAACAATTAAAAACTCCGCTACTGAAAGTTGTACCAGTAACAATGTTTCAACTGGCTGATTGTTTGCATTTTCTTCATGAAGGAGACTGTGACAAACCTTTAGCACATCGCAGAAGCCATGATGTCCACTGCAAGTCAAAATAATGATTGTGCTGCTGCGCTCACAATGTGAGCTCTGTATAATTGCGAATGCATCATAGCACTATGCACATGATGGGCTATGAACTATGCTAGCCATGATGGCTTTTCAATGAGCAAATGCAATGTGCTATTGCTAACTACAATGCAAATAGCAAAAAGTGATCACGACAGACTGCGTGAGTTGCTAAAGCCGCCTTGATGAATGTAAGTTGATTATGATGATGACGACAATTGCAAAGCAGAAGTGGACCACAACAGTACTTGCCAATGACTTGGCAAAAAGGATGCTAATTTGAGTTCAAAAGAAACACTAGATAATTTATAATTTGGTGGTGATGGGGGTGAGTGATGATGACAGGGGTAAGATTTTGCAAGCTTGACACTTTGGAGGGGGTCAAGTTTGAGGTTTAAAACACCTCCAAGTCTGAGTCAAGTTGTGGTGGTGTGGAGGACCCGAAGTCAAAGTCAAAGTTTTTTGAGCTAATAATCAGATTAAATTGACACTTGCCTTACATATGCATCTGACTTCTGCCCAAAGTCTGAAGTTGGCTTTCACAGGATTGAAAAAAGTTTGGACTTTGGATTTGGACTTACATAATTGCAGCCTGACACCATTGAGAATGCTGATGTGTGGATGACACATACAATACAGTTCATTGCATCCATTTGAAAAATGTGACACCTCATTTCCTTGAGCCTCTTTAGACAAAAATGACCCAAGATGGTGGAGTGGACCACCTCAACATTAAGACCTACGTCATAATGATCAGACATCATAAAAATAAGAACCTTGAACTCATGCAACATTGTAAAAAAGTTTCTCTAAGCACCAAAATGCATATACTTCTACATTAATGCCCCTGCATAAATTTGCTTGATTACCGTATAAATCAGTAGGTTGCTCACATAAAATTTCCACGTTCTTGCCAACATGTGACTATCTCACCAATTTTTGGCAAGGAATAAAGCAACTAAAACAAAAAACACAGACCATAGATAGTACCTTATTACTTTCCTTGTTACGATGCCCACTCTTGTTCCCACCAGTTTAGTTTGGTAGTAGGAGGCTCTTTATCCTCCCTCCCACTCACCACCCACTTTTATGTCACGCCAACCATGGCAAACCTCCCCTCCCTGTGCAAGGTTGAGGGGTACTTCTACCAATGAAGATGTTTGGATTTGCAATGGGGACATATTGTTCGGGCTTTCCTGATGCGACCAACGAAAGGAAATCATCTTGGTGGCAGTCTGTGATGGCTGGGTTGCATTGGGAGCAACTATGTGAAAAGCCACAGTTTGTCCATGGCCTTTTCTTGGCAGATGCAACAATCCACTAAAACTATCAATAAATTATTTTTATGTTCATTTTGACTGTTTAAATTGTTTATTCAGTTTCTTTTGTTATTATTGCCTTGGCAGCAGTCTACGACGGCTGAGATGCATAGAAGTGGCTGTGGGGAAAGCCTCGAGTTTGTCTGGTGCCATTTCTTGGCAGATACAACAATCCACCAAATCTACCAATCAACTATTATAAATTACATTTTAATTACTTATATTCTTTTTTTAGCTATTTTGTATTTTGTTAATGTCAGAAAAATTACTTTAATGTTTTAAGAGTCAGCTCCTGTCATGGAGCACAAAAAAGCCATGAGTTTGTCCAGTGCCATTTCCGGCAGATGCAACAATCAACAAAAGGGGTCCTTGCCACAAGCAGCAAGTTGCCACAACCAAGGATGGGGTTTATTGCACGAGCACCCATTGTTTGTGGCAAACATGCTGACAATTTGAACAAGCCATTCCAGAGGCCGGAGCAGTGCAAACATATTCTTTGTTAAAAATATTATACAGTACTATGTAAGCTCACCAAAAAAAGCAAGGTGATGTGTGGTGAGTAACACAACAATCAGATATAACTTTTGAACCACAACAAGTTACCAGGAGCCCAGTACATGGGCGTGTTGGTCTCACAATGGAAAATGTATGTATATGGAACTTATGGGGAGAAAAATGGGTTTACAGGCCTGAAAACACAAAATGTACCTTAGATTCTGTAATACACGGTATTTTGCGTGCCACTATCAAGCAAATTCTATTTCACCTATATCCCTTTCTCCTAGTAAAGTTTTCACTGCGAATCTGTTGATACAATGAAGGACCATGCTTCTGAGTTGAACATCTCTTTGCATTGGGAACTTGCATAATGAGAGACTGGGTTGCATTTTTTGCATCCACTATAATGCATATGAGGAATTAATAATAAAAAAGCTGCTAAAATTCTTTGTGATAACCATTCACACTGAACAAACAATGGGCAAAGCAATCTTGATCAATTCAATTCCTGAACAAAACTATTATGACAAACAAAATTGCAGTGAACTTTATTCCATGCCGGAAAAAGTTGTACAATGAATTATGTCATTGCTGCAATCAAGTCTTTTTATGCAACCACCCTACAATTCTAAAAAAAGGACATTGTTGCTGCTACAGTCTTCCTGGTTTGTTGCTAATTTAAGAATGAGTTGGTGGAAATACTACAACACATCATGAGAAGTAATCCATCATTCAACAAATCGCTTCATCTTCACTCAATGTAACACTTCATCCCAGAGTTCAATCTTTTGTAGTGTCAGTGTCTCAAACATCATCGCTTCATTTGTGTGTCCCACATTAACCAGGTCAGTTCATTGTATGGTCGGAGCTTGTTTTGTGAGTGTGATCCTGATTCTCCTGAAGTATGATCTTGATAGCAAAGAGAGTATGAAAAGGCAGCATGAGCTATAGTATCATCATAGAAGGACCAGAGAAAGCATTCATGTCTTAAGTTTAAAAACTTCAGTCCATGTTGTCCAATAAATCCATTCAGACATTGTGATTGGAAAAGCTTCCTTATGGCAATGAGATGTTACAGTACAAGGCAATTGATAAGATTTTGAGTTGTGCTCTTTGGTGATGTCAGCTTGGCAGGCAATTAAGAGGAATGGCGATTGTTGTGAGACCAGTTAGGATTCTAGAGCATGCATGCACTCTAGTACTAATACTAGTGCTCATACAAATTAATGCATGTGCATAATAATTGTCTAGATAACATTTTTACATAAATCTAAAACAAATGACAATCAATGAAATCCTCCTCAAATTATTCATTCATATTACCATTTTCAATTTGATGCTTTCAAACATGATGGAGGAGCTTGATGTGCTCCACCAAGAAGTTAAAGTCATCCACTTGCTTTGCATTCTTTACTGGATGAAGTCCTCCCCCAACAAGTTTCCAGGCACTGCTACTATTGGAAAGCTGGGTCATAAGGTAAACCCAAGACTTTTTGCAAGTATGTTTACCCGATTGTGTACGGAATTGCTTACCTTGAACCTTAAGTGGTGAATTTGTGTTTCTTTTATTTTTGTGTCACATGCAACATCAACACTCATTAATTTTTAGATCATACTTGAGAACAGGTAGAAAGGCGACATGTACAATGTTTGTCTCCTTAGTGTTGATAGCATTGACTTCCAGATTCAGTACTGTGGACCCCGGTTCTACACAAAAAAACTCATCCGGGCTGTGGTATGAGGTGGCATGGAATATTTTGACGGGCAACATTTGTTGGATGAATGGGCCGTTTTTGCCTGAAAAGAAAAACAATCTCAAGATATTCCGCTCAAGCTTGATGACATGGCTTGAACCATTTGAGAGGGCTGAGGCAGATGACAGATTCAAGGGAGAAGCCTGAGATAGGCCAAGAATCTGCTTACACTTTTAAGTCTAGGAGCTTCCAACTGGAACCTCCCAAAGCTCTACTTCACTTTGCAACAAGCAGAGGAAGCACACAAAATCACAAGATAATTGTTTCTGAGAAACAATATCCAAAGATGTTTCCTTCTCAGAAAACTCCTGAGAAACATCTCATACCTGTCAAGGGGAGTTTCTCAGCAAGAAATACCCAACTGATGGTTTCATCTCAGAAACCTTCTCGAGGAAGATATTCTGCTGGCAGTTACAGAAGGTAACAGTCATGGAACTTCTCTCAAACTACCACCAATCTCCTCAGAGATCACATGGTGTTACACATTCATTGTTTTGCTATTAATCTGTATCATTCGTTTTCAAAAAGTAAAACCTAATTGAAACTCATAATTTCCATTCCACAACTTAAGTACCTCATTCACACAAGCAACTTGTACTTAGTTTATTTTATCTACCAATTGGCTAAAGTCAGTAAGTGAAGGCAGACACCTAAATCCTCCCGGTTGAGAACCAAAATGTTTCCACAACCAAACGGATGCAATATACAGCTGCGCCACTTACCATCAGGTAAAAAAACCCGACAAGAACAATTCTTTCCATGATGAATCCGGGGCCTCTCTTCAGTGTTGTGCACAGCTACATTGTGAGTTTGGGGCATTTTGCCATCACTTAGCAACCATCTGGAGTTTTGGGGACCTATGCATCATATTGGGGTGTTGCTGGTAACAAGGAGAAACCATTCAAGACAGTTTTAGGTCTAATTTTTAGATTTCAACACAGTAGAATGGAAAATGTCCAAAGATTGGGCATTTGGAGCTTATACAATGGTGGTACTTATGCCCCGTTTTTTTCGGTAGATACTTTGCAAGAAGTAATAAATTTAGCGATTTCTTTCGTAATAGAGGCTAAAAAGTGTCTATGCCCGCGAAGCACTGTTTTTTATTCTATTGTTGGTTGTCACAGGTCTTTGCCCTGCCTTCATCCAAGAAGCCTTCGTCACTGCCACTGCCTACAAGCACAACGCCTTCTCGATTTCTGTTTCCATCGCCCCGATAATCAGTTTTCCCTCTTTACCGAGTCGCAATGTTCTCCGCGGACCCATCCCAACTCCAACACGAGCTTTCACAAACTCTCCCAGCTCCCTACCCCTCATCCATCGCCATCTCCCGCACTCAAGCGCGTCGCCTCGTCGAATCATGCGAACTCGCGGAAATGTCGCTAACTTCCATCGGAGGCGGCGATTCCAAAATTTCTCCGTACATCGTGGTCATTGAAATGGCACTGTTGATTCGTTTGGGGGAGTACGTCCACGCTCATCACTTGTGGGAGAGGAGTCGACGCCGGGGAGCTGCCGTTGACCCGTCATCTGCTGTGCCTGCTGCGAAGCAAGAGGAGTCAAATGACACAACGGAGAAGGGAAAAAGCGAAGAAAACCAAAACGATACTACTTCGATCGAGGAAAGTGTCCAATTCCAATTAGAACTATTGTGGATAGCCGCTCGTTATTGTTACCTGTGGAGCACCGGGGGAATGTACCCTTTCAATGACATGTTACCAGCATCGTCGCTATCGTCATCCAGTAGGACGAATAATATGCAGGTCGAAAAATCTGAAAATATTTCCAATCTTCCGTTCTCAACACTTGCATTGCAGGCGTTGCAATCTTGTGCCTCATCACAGATGCAACCTTTGACCACCTACGCTGCGGAACTTCTTGAAATTGTTCGTTTTAGAGTAAATGATAGGATGCATCAATCCTTCGGGAAGATCAAGGTCGATGAGTACCGTCTTCGTATGAATCAGGAATCGGATGAAATCTTCAGCAAGTACGGATGGGTGGTTGATTGTTCGTGCTCGGAATACCTCATCCCTGATTCGGAGTGGGAGCCTCACTTTCTTGACTGTGATAATGATAATTCCATATTGGTTGGATCACAGTATGTCCCGCAATTCAAACGTGAAGACGTTGTGTTTCATCAGCTGTTGTCAAATGTCGATCGTATCAGTCAGTTGTCGAGTGCTGTCATGTTTTTGGAGCAGACAAAGATGAATACTTGACGGTTAAGTCTAAAGACGCTGTAGTATTTTTTGCCCTTCCTAGAAATCTGATTTCATCACTAACTATAGTTCGCAGTCAAAGTCTCTGTGGTGACAATGTATAAGTAATGTATTTATAGGAATAATACAATATCAGCAATATTGTACACAAACTTCCACGAATATTCTATTCATAAGTAGAATAGCAGGGGGGCATCTCATGAATTAGCCAATAGACAGTTTTCGAAGATGCATGATGTCAAGAAGTAGAAATGCCAAGCTCCAACAATCACAGTGAATGACTTCTCTTGCATCTACATGTGAAAGATTTCCCCACCATTACCGTTCATTTTAATGTCAACATTATCTCCAATCAAGTGTTGAGTTTCAGGATCTTTGTCTTTGTTGCATTCATCGCTAAACTCTTCAATGTTCAAAACACGATTAATGCAATGCTGGTGACATAATTCCAGCCTCCGGTCTTGCCAATCTTTAGGTACCTTCCATCCCATGGCTGCACATGTTATCCTTACTGCCTCTTCGTCTAGGGCTGGCCCAACATTATCTTCTATTCTAGGATAACCCCCATGTTTTGTAAAGGTATAAACATTTCCCTCTCTCAGTCTCAGCATGTCTTGACAACTCTCTACAGACTTTTCGATAGAGATCAACTTAAACCCCGAGCGCTTCATTTCATTTACGGCGTGGATATGGACGTCGTGCGTCCAAGGAACTCGCGGGGTAAAAAACAGCCAGCCGCCCTCGTCACCTCGATCTTTGAATCTTCCGGGCATAAAGCAAAAAGGCGCTGTGTAGACCTCTGCCATTTCTTCGCGCGGAAAGTCGCCTCGGGCATCGGCGAGGATGGATATGAATTCGTCGTGGGCAGCGAATATGCTTGCGAGGTCGCTTGGTCGATTGATTCGGAATGCGACTGCCATGTTTTGGTGGAAGATAGAAGGGCGACTAGATGAGATGATGCGTGGCGCTGCCTTATGTTTTCGTTTCCTCCCGCCCACTCCTCTTCCTCGCTTGACTCGACGGAGTTCGTTGTCTTATGCGTCTGGGATGTATGAGTGCAAGATCAGAGCAATGCTTTGCTTCTGATGACCCTCTAGAGATAGACGCGCGCGCCGCGTCCTCGCACAGAGAAGAGTCGTGTTCCAAGTGTCTACCTGTCTCCGTTAATACTATTTTACTCTTAATTCATTGGTGTTGTACACATCTTAAATTCAACAACTAAATCACAAAGGCATCGTGAAAAAAATTGAGTAAAAAAGAATCAAAAAGAAATGTGGATTTTCCTCGGGACATTTTTTTTAAAAATAAGATATCTCCCACCAAATTTTCTTTTCATTTTTTAAATGAAAGTGATTCCTTTCTCTTCACATCTTTTATTTCAGGGTTCGTTGTGAATAGATCATCCATCGCAGGGACACTAAATGCATACCAGTATTTATCATCTACTCGATGATGTCTTATGTGATTGTCCCGCATCTGAGAAAACATAGAAGACATCACAGTGGAAATAAACCCAACGAAGTAATTTTCGTGTGACGGGGTTGGTGCTTTTACCCTAGTATGCACAATGTAGTGACTCCATTCGTAATACAATCCCGCAACTGCATATCCGATTGTAGAACTGAGACATAAATGCCATGGTAATACTGATTTCAACATAAAATGTGCTGCAAAAAGCCACGTGAGCAAAAGTGCGGGAGGATCGATTGATACGTGGAAATAACTTTTCTCATGATGATCGCGATGAATAGACTTCCCGAACCATTCGAACGGAGAATGCAAGAGAACTCTATGAAAAAAGTATTCTTGAAACCACCAAACCACTATTGCCAAAATAAATATTGTTATGTCATGTATCGATATTGTTTCTGCCAGTTGAAGACGTGTGAAAGCAAACCACGATATCGAGAGAACAACTAACGGAGGTCCCGATTCGCCAAGAATGAAACGTTGTAACGCCTCTTTCCACGTAGAAGGTACGCTTTCAGATGTGCGATCCTCAACGTGTATAGTTGTCGACGTCTCGTCTCGTCTATTATTCATTGTCGAGTGTAAAGGAGATGGGAGGCACCGACGTGAGTTTGGCGACCTCCCGCAGGACAATAGAGTCGGTGAATTTTTGGGAACTTCGCGATGACATAATCGAAACGATTGATGAACAGATACTAAATGAAAGGCAGAAACACTCTGGATAGAAGGTCGCCACGCGAAGCACGCGATTGCCGCTCCGACACAAAGAATTTCTACGAAAAGCCTCGTCATTTCGAGCAATATAATGTTGGTCTGGTATTGGTATTCTTTTATTACGAGGTCCGATCTGCATGCAAATGATATTGAAAGTGGGTTTGTTTACACAGGAAACACAGGCCAAGTATGTTTGTATGGTACAACTCAAAGTAATGATAGACATCAAAAATAATATCATTTTGTTAACTGATTTTATTTCAAGTGCATCGTGTAAGTTGAATTTTGGGCGGGAGAAAAATCTTGTCATAAACTGCAGAATCCGGGGTATTGCTAAATTTCTGGTTAATCGATTACATAGGAATATGTAGAACTGCCAACAAATCCCGGTTTTTGCCGATCATCTCAGGACGGGTATGGTAAGTACAATTACAACCCGACGGCCAGGCGTACCATATGGATTTTTGGTGCCCGTCAAGCCTCCGTAAAGATCTCTATGTTTTATTGTACAATACAATAGAGAGGTCTTAACGACCTTGCTTACGAGAAAATCTTCCTTACGAAAAGACGTG
>JALLPD010000046.1:0-23941 GCA_036940065.1 Cyclotella cf. meneghiniana
ATATAAGCCTACTTACCTTGTTATATAAGCCTACTTTCCTTGGGACCATTTGGGCACATGGGACCATTTGGGACCAGGTTTGAGATCTACCGCCCAATGCAGTGAACAGATGTGTGAGTGAGAATGTTTTGACTGGGGGAGGCAAATCACCCAGCATGTGTGGGCCATTGGGATTCATGATTGAGGCCAGGATGTGTTTTTCTTGAGTAGTTGGCAAGTTGGATCTGGGGCCCAGTAGTATCTGAATTAATCTTGTGATTCACAGCATCTGAGGCACCATAGACACATGTCCATAGATTTCGTATTTTGGCAATGATGGTTTTGTTGGTCACATTGATAGCTGTTGAGTTACCAGTTTGGATGGGTGAATTGGGTTGTGGCCAACCCATTTCAATGAGGGTTTGGCGGGTGGATACCATTTCCTTGGCACCAGCAAGTTCAACTTTGGCTGCTGACAATATGACAAACTTGATGATTTGGGCTATTGTAAGTATAGGGCCATTGTGGGAGGGACTTGAATGCCTTCAAAAAGCATGATGCGGGTGCCGGCATGGCTGTGTGATTTGCTGGCATTGAGGTGGGTGGTGTCTGAGTGGGTAGCAAGAACCATGTTGCTTTAAAGGTACGTTATTCCATCATTGGGATTCATGGCACAGTAGTCTTGCAGTTGATGGACTTGTTTTGATGTGTTCTCAGTGGCTGAGGCTTTTTCTTTACCAATTTTGCTGAGAGCATGGAGAAGTTTGTTATCAATGGCATGGGAATAGTAGAGCAGTGCACCCACAATGGCTTGGATGCGTTTCATCCAAACATCATTGAGAGGTGGGCTTGTGTTTGTGGTTTCAGTGTACTGTGTCTTGGAACTGTATATTATGGGTTTGCATTTGAAGTGCAAGAGTTGTCATTTTTTAGAAACGGGTGGTTGCATTTGGTGAGAACTGTCATGATGTCATCATCCATCAAGAGGCAGCATGTGTGATTCAGGTAATTCCATTTGAGGTTGATGCTGGCATAGAAGTCTCCATCCCAGTTATCAGTGAGGGTGTACTGTATGTGGATGGTGTTGCAGAAGTTATGGGCGTGTTTTAGACTGACTTATTCAACTCTGAAGTTGTTGACAATGAGGGCAAAATGATAGGGTGCCATATGTGTCATCAGATACTTGGGGCTGTATTGCCTTTGTAGTATTTTGCAAGTGCCAACAGGTCTTCAAGAAGTTTGTTGGAGAGGATGCGGAATTGTGGGAGTCTGTAGACACCCCAGTAGATTTCAAAGTAGACCCACCTATTTTGGTTGTGTTGAGAGAGATTGTATTCATTGATGAATTCATCAGGAATGTTGGTGTAACTTGTTCCAATGTATGCGGGGTGGTCAAGTGGGGTTTGCAGGTAGAAGTTGGAGTTGTTAAAGGTGCAGAATTTGGCATATTTGTGGGAGGATACTGTTGATCAATAGTTTGACGAGCTCTTGTTGGGCCTTTTTTTGTGCCAACATCTCCTGGATATCAGATGCAGTTTCCAACAATGGTGATTTGGGTGCAATTGTGTTCATTTTTTCTTGGCAAACTTTGCAGAAACCTTGGTGCATGTGATGTCTTTGCAATGGTCAGGTGGAATGTCTTGGTAGTCATTTACAGTGCCTTTTACTTGTTATTTGGTGCCATCTGGACTGGGGCCTATGTCAAATGACAAAGTTCATCAGAATATGATTTGCTCCAAACTTCTTGATATTTTGGGTGCTTCTGTATTTGGCATTCTAGGGATCAGCCTGATTCATAGTCTAGGACTGCAGTAGCCACATTGGTGGATGTATGCTAGCCCAAGCTGCCATTGCTAACATTGTTTTGTTGACCTTGGAGCTGGTGTGTTGAGAGATGGCATTGGTGAGGGGTGAGAGTTTGTGTGGGAGCAGGTGCGATGTGCAATTGGGGTGCCAGTGATTGGCGGGCTTGGAGGTGCTTTGCAAATCTCCTTGGAGGCTGATGAGGGAATCACCCTTGAAGTTTATGGGGTAATAACCCTTGGAGCTGGTGGAGGGGCATGTTGGCTGTTATTTTAGAGTTGTTCTGGGTGGGGGCTGCTGTTTGGAATGGAGTGTTATGTGTGCTTAATTGGACAGAAGGCAAGACCAGTTGTGGAAGAGTTCCCTGATGTTTGAGATGGTAATGAGCTGGAAGTTTGAGGTATGGTCTGTGGCATCTTTGATTGCTGTGGGCATAGATGATGCAGTCTTCATAGGTGATGGTGGGTTGTGTGAGGTAGACATATCAGAATTTGACCGTGTTTGAGTGGATGAGCATTTTGGTGGCGGAGTCAACAACTTGGAAGCAGCAGTAGTGGGAGGGGGCTGGGCTAATGTAGAATCTGTCATGTCCTTGGTAGGCCCAGGAATGTCTTGTGCTGGGTTGTTGTGGATGATTATGGGGCAACTGATGAGGCTGAGGGGTGTCATATTGAAGTTGAATGGGCTATTGGAGTGTTCCCAAGTGGACATTGGGGGGGGGTTGATGGTGGACTGGCAGAGAAGGTTGAGAGTGAATTCAGCTTCTGGGAAGATCTTGTCCCAACGGTAGTTGGGGTATGTGGGGCTTAGTCCTGCCAGGATGCTTAGGAAGTGTGCTTTGAAGGTATGGATTCCTCATTTGGTGATGTTGTGATGATGGAAGTCAGGAGGGATAAGGTGGAAGGTGGCCTTCCAGTCTTCTGTGACAAATGGTGGAATTCTGGACTGGCTTAATTGTCAAGAATTGGTGTTCAACAATATGATGTCTAGCTTTTAGTTTAGACTTGATGTTGTTGTAGGCTGGAATGCAGTGGCAGTTGTGGTGCATTTGGAAGGGTTCGACAAGGATGGTGTTGGTATTGCAGTGGTAAGCTAGCTTGATGTATTGGTTGCTGCTGCAAGAGTACATTGGGAAATGACCCATGTTTTCAGTGTAAAGCTTGCTGACTGGCTCACCAGATGTGGAGTTCATTGAATTGGGGCTAGGTGTCCTGAAATGGGCTGGGACTTGAGATGGTTTGCTTTGTTTCAATTTTGTGAGCAAAGCCCTTTGCAAGTTTGGGTGAGATAACCTTTTATGGTTTCATAGCTGGAGAGGCAATATTTGGTGGCATTGGCATACATGAGATGGGAACAGCTGGAGAAGTTTCCTGCTTTGATGACTGATAGCCTGGTGAATTTGACAGGGAATCCTGCTGCTGCATGGAGATAATGAATGAGAATGGCTGTACTGGGGACATCATGGGTATTGAGGGCTGTGGTGATGATGTTGTTCTCTGTTGGTGGTGGAGTGGTGGAGCTGTAATCTGGTAAGAGGGATAACCACCAGAGTTTGGGACCTGAAGTTTCTCATCACCCTTGGAGGATGGTTGTTCCATGTTTGGAGAGGATGGTTACCAGGCGCTTTTTAAAGGATGCCTTTGCCGATTTGTTTGCAGAGCTTGCAAACCCTACCAGGTTGTGTTTGAAGGTGGGCATGATTCTGGCATTGAGGACTGGGAGTTCGGTGAAACACTTGTCTGCTTAGACTGTTAATTGGTGGCAGGTGCTGTAGGCATCTGCTACAAGAATTGAAGGGGCTAATTGGTTGATGCTAGTGATGGAAGCAGAAGTAGTGAGGTAGAAGTTGCTGGCTCCTATGTTGATGATGGTCATAGTGAAGCTATTGTTGGGTTGTGGTATTTAGGTTGTGGAGCTGGGTGTTGAGAGGAGGGTGAGTACATGTTCCTGAAATGTAATGGGGGGTGGGGGTTGAGCGGGAAGCATGGGTGAGTTGGTTAGTATAGATCTTGTAGTGTAGGCAACTGGGATCCAATGTGAGTTTGTATTAGGAGATTTAATGGGACTGTAACTAGGCAAAATAGATGACAAGATAAAATGACCATTTTTTAAGCTGAAGGGTTTATTTGTTAGAGCTAAAGTACAAGTTGTCCCACCCTGTCGGAGGAAGTTGTCCCAACTGTTGTTCCTTGTGGCTCCGGGGCCAGAGGGATTGACATGGGTGGCAGTGGAGACATGGCCTTTGGATGGCTGAGAACAGTTGGTGCTGCTGTGGTCAGAAGTGACACCCCAGCCATGCATGGAGCCAAAGCCAGTATGTGACCATTTGCCCTTGATGGCAGCTCTGAGTTGGGCAATGAGGCAGTCTGTGTTGACTTTGGAGGATTGTGAGGGGGAAGGATTGTCAGCTGTAATGCCATTGGTGATGATTTGCTTGATGCGGGTGAGTTTGGTGGAGGTTAGATTGGAGAGGGTGGCATTTGTCAAGACTAAGTTCTTGAGAAATGTCTTTACATTGGTGACAGCAAGAGCCATGTTGTCAAGATGGCTCTCAAGGTATTCAACAAATGCAGAAGTGATGGTGTTGTGGGATGTAGATGATATGGGGAAGTGGTTGCAAGGCAAGGAGATGCCATGGATGGCTGCAGCAGAGTTGGCACTGCCAAAGAGGTCATTGCAGTTGCAGGTGGCTTGTTTCTCTTATGATAATCCAGTGCCTTCATGGAACTATCAACCTACTTTCATCATTGTACAAACAAAGGACGAAACAGACTATGACCTAAAATAGGAGTTAGGTCTATCTACTAATGTAAGACTAGCAGGACTTACAGTACCTGAGTTGTATGTATCTGTAATCCCCCACGATCCGATGAGCTTGTAGAATCAGAACAGAAACCAGCCATAGGCATCAGATACAGAGACTGTATCACCTTATCCTACAGGCCCAACAATTTTGCCGCCTTTGGAGTCACCACATGAGGACTGGAAATAATGGATTCAATGGATTTGATAGTCCATACTCCTGTACCATGTCATTGTACCTTGGTGAATATGTTGGCGGGACATGACCCATATAGAAGTCACAATGTCAGTAAAACAAAAGATGCAAGAGTGGCCTGGTGAGGTGGTCGGCGGTGTTGACGGAGGTGTCAATGTACTGGAGTACCACAAGATCTTGTTCTACTCATTCCTCAATGATATAAAATTTGATATCAATATGCCAGGAGCGGGGTGTTGGTCATCCAGCATGGGCCATTGCCATGGCACCGTCATTGTCCTCATATAAAATGGTGGCAGCATCTTGAGGAACACCCAAATCCCACAAGATACTACGGAGGTAAAGGCTCATCTTACCTCCATCGCATGCCATCATGAATTCTGCCTTCGTAGACAAGCCCACGACTGTAGGATGTAGCTGTGCCTTATATGCCACCGGGCCACCGGACATCCGCATCATTACTCCTCCAAATGATTGTCAAGTAAAGAAACAACCGCCCCAGCCTGAATCCATGCTCCCACTCAGAACAAGAGGATCATCAAGAGGTTGATTGTCCATCTTGATATCATGAGGATTGCTCCAAATTTTGGGCAGAGGGTCATCCGGTAGATCCATACATGGCTCACTGTGCCAACAGTAGATGCCCTCATCCATCATAGCTGCCAGTTATTGGAAGACAGACTTGACCGCACAATAATGGACTTTGGCTGGTGCTGCACTATGCTGCGCCAGCTTAACTACTGCCTGTGAGAGGTCAGGATGGCACGTGGTCATTGGCCAGATCATTTGCCCAATGTCTTTTTGGTTCTTGATACCCATCTGTTTCTCCAGTCAAGACTGGACCAATGCACTAGGTCGCCTTCTGTGGAATACAGCTGTTTGATGACAGGCTCACTGGAACCCAGAGGCGTCGGCATAGGTGTGCTAGGGATATTTAGCCAATCATTGAAATATGGCTCCATCATGATACCCAGCCAGGTCTTGATAGAGACTTTGACAAACCAACGCAACTGCAGAATATCCATGCCATTGTACATACTGATGAGACCCTGTCATTTCATCGGCATGCGCAATTGTTTGTTGATCAGATCCCACACCTTGTTAGTTGTGGCAGCTGATTTGGCCCCTAAAAGAAAGTCATCAACTTGCCACCTAAATAATACCAGTTTGCCATTGGTTTCACCACGATAAATGCATGGTTCATGTACCATTGGAACAAAGCCAAGGAAGATGCGTAGAATCTTGTCAATGTGTTTCTCCCAATGGCATGGGAATTCTGGATGACCCTGCATCACCGCTAGAACAGGGATAACATAGCCTTCTGGAATAGGTTCACGCCCTTAAGGAGCCCACCATTTGCAGAATGCATTGTCATGGCAGATAAAGAAACCATGTTTGGGAGGAGGGGCGTCACAAAATGCATTGGACACATTGGCACCAAATCACATCATGTTCTCAGCTGCAGTAAGAGCATAAAATAAACAAGAGTCGGTCTGATCAAGACTGTTGGCACATGTATGATCAAGTACCTGAACTTGGCCACCTAGTGTAGAGCCATCACAAGTACAATGAGCCTTCTTACGACCATCCTCCTTTTTAATGAGGTATGTCCAGATCAAATTGAAGACTGCAGACTTCTTGGTAGGTTTATGCAGTGTCCCAAATAAAAATTGCTTCTCATGCTGGTTGAGTTGGAGGTGTTAAGATTTCTCCCAATCCAGCCAATCATCTTGGTCTAGCAGTTTACATCTCGTGAGTTTATGGGACTCCGTAGTCAAATTCAAGACTCCACCCTCATTGACCAGCTCATAGAAGCATCGTGGTAGGTTGCTAAACCAATGTCAAATTGCTCCTGTGTCATCACATCTACAGACATGAGAGAGTGGCAATTGTTCAACTGGTCAATGTTGATCTATGGTATTCCAGTTTTGACAAGAACATCCCGAATGGAACTATGAGCCATTGAAATAGTACACTTCTGCATCTCTGCATCCTTCAATTTCAACAGAACCTGTGTCAGCTCATTGATTGTTGAGACAGGCACCCCAAATTTGGGCACCGTGTAGATGTGAATGCCAGGTACAAATTTTGGCCACCAGTGTGCTCTTCTGCATATTGCTGAGAAAGAGCTTGGATGACTTCTCCTTGCAGACAATTCCAGCAGTAGGTGATATGGTGGAGTTGTATCATCGAAGGTCCAGTACCTCTTCAAATGCATTATTGTATCATGAAGGAGACAAGTACACCATTTCTACATCCTTTTTGGAGATGTCATGTTCCATGATCATATCATGTTCAAGTCTCTTCATTGGAAAGTTAGAGGACTCAATGACAAGATCATCATCCAATGTTGATTTTGCTGCTGCTGCTGCTGCATAAACTGATGGTGGTGATGACACTCAAAGTGGAAGTGGCAAAATAGTGGTGACTTTTGGGAGAGGTTTGGGTTTCTTGTCCAAACCAACATCATAGAGCATCTGAGTGAAGGGTGGTTGGCATGGTTGTAGGTACCATGCCTCATCAAGATAGCATGATGCAAGGACTTCAGCATATGGGTGTTCACATCAATGTTATGAATATTCTTGTCAGTTTCCATGTCACCAACAAAGATTCCAGTAAAATCATGCTGATCTAGCTTCGAACGGCACTTCCCAGTCCATTTCACACATACCCAAGATCCAAAGACATGTAGAGTATGGAGATCTGGTTTCAAACCATTCCAAGCTTCAAATGGAGTCATGAGAATAGACAAGTGGACTCAATGATTATGGAGATATGCTGCATGTACAAGAGCAGCAGACCAGAAACTTGCTGTGAGACCTGAGCCATAAAGCAATACTCTAACTGTAACACCAAAATTTTTTTGTAATTCTCTGCTTGTTTGTTTTGAGTGTGGCTATGGGCTATAGATGCTGGTCAGCTCCACAATGAACTGGAGGTCTACCATTGAGTAATGAAGTCATCAGAATGCACTAGTTCACCTCCTTGATCTGTCCAAATGAAGCTAGATTTGGGGAGGCTCCTTTGATTCACATAAATACACACACGGGTACTTCATTGACTCATCCACCACCAGCAAATATGAATTGTATCAATCAAAGGATGTAACAACTCTATCTTTGGTCTTATCTGGGCATGAGTAATCAAACTGTGAAGCACGTAACAAGCCAAAATCCATACATCAACATTGAGTTGATGTGACTGCCCTCAATGGATGTTTGCAACGGTGTGCAGGACATTTGCAGATCCTTGCTTGATTATAGACATTCAAAGGAGGCAAAAGGGTGGAGAGAAAACTTAGTTGGTGTGCCAGTAGTTGACATTGGAATGACCTTGAGCTGACAATCACTACAATGGCATAATTGAGCTTGCCAAAGATCTGCGTCCACTTGGTTGAACTTTCGAGTAAGTTTTGAAGAGGATGCTTTGGGCATTGGGACAGATATAGGTGGCATAGTAGGTCCTGATGGAATTGGACAGTGCAGCGGACTTTGAATGTTTTGATTTACCATTGGAGGGGACGTGGGGTAGACAACACCATTATCAAAATCAATGGATACATCACCATTGTTGTCATCATTGGTGTGATAAAAGATCACAACATACGGTTCAGAGGTGGAAGATGTCACAAGAGAAGCATATATATTGGTACCCACAGCTGTCACTGATGAGTCATATAGCCCATTACACTTTTGGAGTGTAAGCACAATAACCTCTGTGCCATTGCTGGTGTAAAAGGAAACTTTACCGGTTGGATCATCTGGGGATCCAGACTGGGACCATTGGGATAAGAGTCCATCACTAGCATAACAAATTGCTTCATGAGAGAGTATTGAGTCAGATGCATGCTCGTTGTAATACATTGGAGTATAAAACGTTGACCCATCAACCATCAGGAGTGGGAAGTCCCTTGATGTGTACACACTGATGTTGATTTATCTTCGTTAGCCACCATGCCAATTTTGAATGGTTTGATTTGTACAACATTGATCAAGTGAGATAACTTATTGGTCATATTGCAATTGCCCCCAGTGTCAATAAGTTCAGCATCCTGACGTGTGGATGATGAGGTTGGAGAAAATGCTGGAGTTGATGAGTCTAAGCCAATGACTTGAACCATAGCCACAACTCTTGTGAGGGACAGAAAAGGAGTGGTTGGATAGGATTTTACTCAGCAGTCATTGGCTATCTCAAGTGATGAGTCACTGAGATAATGCGTTTCATCTGTACTATCCACAATAAAGCATTTGGCGTCTTCTCATGGTGAAGAGAAATTGTGCAAGTAACTGGTGGAGAAAGGAGTGTCCTAAAAATCCATAATACAACCAAGTGATGGTAGTCCTAAATCATCGAAGGTACCTGGAAACAATGCTTCTGTGGTGGATATAGATCTATCATCCTCCTCAGTGTCATATGATGATTCAGAAGAAACAGCCATGATTGTATGATGCTGTGTACATGTGGCATTGAAAAGGTAGGAGCTGTTATCATCATCAGACAGCATGAACAAGCTGCAGCAGCAGAGAGGAGAAGGTGCTTAATCTATCCAATCCACTTCATCATTGGACAAACTAACCAAACCTCCACCACACAATGGTGGGATACCAAAAAGAGAATCATTGGAATAAGCCAAATTGAAAGTGTGATTGCTAGATACTGATGCTGTCTCATGGTCAGGGATAATAGATCCCATCACAACTGAGAGCAGCTTGGTATCTGAAGGAGGAGGTTCTGCTGGTGGTCAAAGAGACTGATTTAAATGATCTGCCATGGCTTGTGCTTGCCGGGTTGCATCCCGTCATTTCACATGTTGTAGCCATTTAGTTGATGTCTTGTTTGCTGTACCAGTAGTAGCAAAACCATTGCCCATCTTTAATGTTTGGGCCTCTGATGGTGCTATCTAAGCTGGAGCCATGGTATGAGACCTATGGGTTGGGTTGGTGGTTGAAAGGACCCCAATGGGGTGATAGGGAGAGGTGGGGTGGAGACGAGTCAGTTCGACCCATTGTCACCCTCAACTGCCATCTCAAAGCCATCTTCTTGCACATCAAGGTCAGCGTTGACATATCCATTCAATTGTAGCTATCCACAACCTGTTGAGTAGACATTGTTCAGTCGGCGCAGAAGTCATGAAGTTGTTGGGAACATGTATGGGAGATAGATCAAGAGGGTGGATCAGTGGAGTAGAATTTGTAGTAACTCTCCAAAATCTTCTTGCCCTGTTTCTCTGGCAATTTGTTGACTGGAATGGAAACAATGATCCACCTTGCTAAATCTCTGCAGTCACCTCCATATGTCCTCAACAATGACACCCTCTACAAATAATGTCCTTGGCAGAATCCATCTTGTCCTCTTTCTTGGAGCCTCGTGGCTTGCGAGTCGAGTTTTACCACCAGTATCATGTGAACGAGGGTTTGAAGTGACACTGGAGATAAAACCTTGGAGAACAATGTTCTCATTGCTTGAAGAGTCATTATAGATATAACAATTTGCAGTGGCAAACGAGATGGATGATTCCAATGGAGTTGGGAAAGCTGTGAGGGTGTTTGTAATGTCATCAATTGATAGGTTGGATGATAAAGCTACATCTGTCTCCTTGAAGGCATCAATACTTTCAGTAAAAAGTTGGATTTGACCATGGATGCTTGTTACGTGTGGAGATAGGGATGAATCTGCCAAAGATTGGATGAACATCAAACTTTGTTGGATAAGTGTGTGGATACCACCTGTCTTGCAAAGGAGTCATAAATGGAGCTTCCAGAGTTTAGCCATGTGGGCTATCTTGGTATTTGTGTCAGGATGGTGGATTGCTTGCTTTGTATGGGCAGAAAACCAGGATGGACTTTGACATGATGTTGCGCAAGAGGAGAAAGCCATCATGAGAGGATCCTACCAAGGTGGTAACACATAGTTTGACAATTGGATCCGTAGATTCAAAAAGCTTTTCTAGGAGATTGAAGAGCAACTCAGCCATCGGAAGGTAGCATGTTTTTCCAATCCTTGGAAAGGTAAGTCCAATGTGCATCCACTTTGGCAAGATTGCATTGAAATCCAACAAACCAATTCCATAATTTTTCAACTGAACTGATAGGTGGCTATAAAAATTCACAAAGTCTTCCACATTAAGTTCTTCTAACTGTAAAATCCAGTGTAGTACTTCAGATTGATATCAGCTTTATCTTCTCAACTCATGATGGATTGAACTCCCCGCAAAATCACCTTCATCACCTCCATGCCGGTGAATCCAAGATCCTAAAGAAATTTGATACTGAGGTCATCCATCGAATTGATTCCATCAAGACCACTGAGATATTTGGAATAGAGATCCCCCCACTTTGGATCAGCCAGAGGGGTGTTACCAAAAAATGTCAGCCTGACTGGTTGACTACTGAATGGATTGGATCTGTTCCTTGCTGGTTCAAAAGCACCAGATCCAAAATTTGATGGATGAAAATCAGGTGGTGGAGATCAACTTGGGGGTCCAATTGGTGAGCCGTGGGGTTGTGGAGAGGGGCATGCAGATCCTGACTCTTCATCCTCTGATTCAAGGTTGATGGGGCAGCCTCTGAAGTTACCCACAGGTGACGTGGCTCCAAAACAATCCCCTAGTGGTGGTGATGAAGCACAGCAATTGAGTCCGGTGCGGTGGAAACCATCAGTCACGTTGGCTACAGCTGCTGCACAATGCGCCTGCCAGTCAGAATCAAAGTAGTTCGTATCATTGTGAGGAGAGCCATCACCTGTGGAATGAGCCACAGAAATAGTATCGGGAACCCTACCATGGAATTCCTCCCTCAATCTGGTGAGTGAGGTTTTGTTGTGCTCACTGAGGTGCCGGTTGAGGTATTGATGGAAGGATGAATCCCTCTCATCAAGTGCAATTTGGGTAGTATCCTCCCTCTCATTCAACATCCGTACCAACTCAGTATGAGTGAGAAGGTCACCATGTAAGAGTCCTGCAGCCTCCATGTTATCTTTGACCATCCTCCTGATATCAACTAAAAAAGATTGGACGCATTCAATTGACCTGCAGGAGTGGATGCCATGTCAACCCCCCTTCTCCGGTACTATCCCTCATGTCTCCCAACTGTTCCCGTTCATTTCTTTGGTTAGCATCTACCTGATTCTATTCATCTGGAGGATTGGGGTTGATGCACCTGTCAGCATCGTCACCCTCTGCAGCCGGATTGCCATCCTCTTCAACTGTGGGGTTATCAGGTTTGTTGTTGTTGTTGGCAGTGGTGTCGTTTGAGAGGGGAAGATCTGAATCTTCATTGGGAGTCTTGGTTGGTTGGGTATTTTCAGGTGATCTTTCTTGGTCCATGATCATTTAACATTGTCTAGCAAGAATTTTCCGCTGAACAACTGAGATGGAATTGTTGCATGGGTGTATTCAGTGCACCTTTGCAACGTCAACAAGATGGTCCTTTCTCTCATCTCATCTTCTGTCAACTCCTTGAGTTTGAGTGCAAGGAATGCAATTGATTCTTGATGTTCCACATGTCTCCTTGCTATGCATTGCTCCAGAGTGGGCACAACATCGTCCTTCCGCCCTTGGGCCATTGTTGATGATATTCCATTGGGTAGAAAGTTGTTTGGGGAAATATTTAATGGTGCTCTAGAACTTTATGATAATCCAGTGCTTTTACTGGACTATCAGCCTACTTTCATCATCATACAAACAAAGGACAAAACAACGATGACCTAAAATAGGAGTTAGGTCTATCTACTAATGTTAGATTAGGACTTACCATACCTGAGTTGTATGTATCCGCAATGCTCTTGCTCAACAAGCTGTGAGGCATGACCCAGGTTTACCATGCCAACCATGTCTTGTCAGCTGTCAGTATGCAGTCCCAATCCAATTCAAGCTTGCCTGCAGCAAGCAATGAGGAGGAGGCAATGGCAGCTAGCCAGGCATTGGTGATGGGAAGGCAGGTGTGGAGGGTCTTTTTCTGGACGTCCTTGAGTCTGTGGATGTACTTGGGGACATGGGGTCTTCTGACCACCAGCTGGGAATGGAGCCTTGGAGGATTACGATGTTGGAGGCCTCTTGACTGCCACTGTTTCTGGCAAGGTGGTTGAGCATTTTGCTGAGCGTCACCTTGCTGTAGAAGGTAGTGGTGCTTCTCAAAGGGAAAAAGCCGTGTCTTGATGGCTTGGAAGAAAAGGCAGTCATGTTGTTCAACAGTGCAGATGAGACACTAGAGCAAGACTTTGGCAGCCCCAGTGTGCTCAGCTTTCACACAGATGTTGTTTGAGGCTGATGCATTGATGAATGGATCATATGCTGCATTGGAGACAACAGGGCAGTTGAAAAGATGACCTTAGGTTGCAGTTTAGTTGGCCTCTTTATCGATGAGATGAGAGAGTTTGTTGGCACCACTGGGGATATCAATCGATTGAAGGAGGTTGGTAAGGACCTCATGGATGCGTTTGATGTTATTTTCAGTTGGTGAGCCCGTGATGGGGGTGAACAGTTCAGAGGCATCTATGAAGAGTTCTTTCACTTCTCCTGGAGTGGTCATGATGAGGTAGGAGGCTGACGGGTCATAGGAAGTGAGAACAATTAGCTATGTATTCAAAAGAGCATCATGGAGATGTTATTAATTATTAATTCTTTAGCCAATTTATGAGCTATGATTATTGACGCATGAGTTTCTACATTGCCATTGCATGATGGCAATGTGCTTGCATTTTTGTGATGAAGCGCAATTGGTCAAAGCTGTTTGCTTGTTATGAGCCCTAAAGTAGCATGATGGGACAGACATTCCAGAGGGCCAGAAACTGCTAGAGAACATGATCTCAACACTTTCTGTAGCATATATTTTCACTGAAAGGGAATGAATCCATTGCCGCAACACCACTTTTAGTCCATTCCTCATCAATTCACCTGTTTTCTATCTGTCAACAATGATGTCACAAAGGCAAAGAATTTCAAAATCAAAATGAGTTTCAAGGGTGAAGAAATCAGAGTAACATAATCTGTAGTCCTAATTATTTGTGCCTTTGCATGCTAAGCATCTTCTTCTTCCCTGTGGAACCATGTTGACTGAGGAATATTCAAAAGGGTTGGAACCATGTTTAAATGAATCATGCAAATCATCTATATGTTGACCCATCCTTAGAGAAGTTTGATCCCACCATTATGTTCTCTTCTGTTAGAAAATTGTAAGTTTTTTTATTTTGATGTTTGGGGCTTCTTAAAAGTTCAATGTGGAGATATGAGTTGGCCTGAACAAAGTTGAATCATGGCAAAGGCACAGAAGGGTACACAAAAGGCATTTAGATGGGATGTGTTGATCATATAGATACAAAAAAGACAATGGGCAGATCATGTGCAAGTTGGGTAATGCTGGACACATGGTCCAGAATGGGTTTCATGAGCATCTTTGATTTCATGGTTGGCAAGGAAGTTTGGCATGGAACAGATTCATTGAGAACACGGTGCCGGTTCATCTTAAATACTCGAGAATTTTTAATGACCCTGTCAGAGTAAATGGTTCAACATTGTTGAAGAGGGAAAACAAATGATGCCGTGATGAAACAAGCAAATCATGTGCCAAAAAGATCTCTCTTGGAAAAAAATGTGCATTGTGTTTATTAGTTTGAACTAGTTGTATGTCTCACATCATCACCTCTTTGAGATAATGCCATGCTGTATTTGATACATGATCTCATCTGTAATCATATGCTTTGGGTACATGTGTCCTGTCATCACTTTTTGATAATGCTTTTCTGTGTTTGATGTGCAATTCTTCCTGAACTTGAGTACATTGTGAATGCTTTGTGGTCTTTGACACACACCTGCACTGATGACAGTTTATAAATAATGAAGTTCATAAGGAATTCTTGAGAATTTATTAATGCCTCCTGTTCATAAGACATATCTGATCCCTATATAGATAGATTTTGCTAGCTTATTTATAATTCATCAAAAACTCTCTTATGAATATCCTTAAGCTGATATCCACACTTTTCTGCTTGATATTATAACCAAAAGTTTTTTAGTAGCTTATGAACAGCTTACGAACATATGAACAGCTTATGAACAATGCCTAATGAACACAAAAAGTGGAAAATAGAAAAACAACAGTGGGAGTATAAACTATTATTCCTCTGTTTCAAATCTCACAAATTTCATGATAAGATTAACTAGTAGGAGTATGATTTAAAAACTCACCTATTTCTTAGTCTAGTAAAAATGATTTTCATATCTAAAGGTATTTGATCTCTACACAAAATATCTCTATTCCTCTCCAACCACAACATTCCCCTACAGAAGACACATCCTTGAGTTCATTCCATCCAGTTCATTCCATTGATCACTTTCTTTTTTCACTACCAAAGACCATACTCATTCGCCAAGTTATGAAACTCATGATGACGTGTCCTTTTCTGTTCTTCATAAGATGCAGATTTCTGACAACCTTTTGGCTACTGCACAGAGACATCCATCTCCATATCCCCACACCACCCTCTGGCACATAAGAACACAATAGGGAGTCTTTGATATCTCCACAATAAATCTCACTGATTTCCAAGTACGGCATGATCATTTTAAAAAGAATATTCAAAGATCTTGTTGGGATTGTCATATCCAAAGAAATAATTATAAGGCAATGTGCTCATAGATGCACACTATGTGATCAACAGTAATCATGTAAGTGTGATAGAATGGCAAATAACATTTGTGAACAAAAATGTTGGCCAGACTTGCAATGTTCTCCTTTTCTCCTCCAAGAGTTCATGATGAAATAAGAATATTAAGTGAGTGAAAGGAAAGTACTTGCTTTCAATGTAAACTTGGCAGGTCTCACCTGGTTTTATAGAGAGATTGAATTCAAGTGAAAAAAGTGAGAGTGGTCGAACTATTTTGTGCATTCAAAAACTGTTCATGTGACTCACAATAATTTATTTTTTCTCCTATTGAAAGTTAAAATAATCAGTTCTGTTGCTTGATGGATCATTAAGAAATCATAAAAAGTTTTCACCTTAAGAACAACTTTGCTTCTTTTGCTTCATTACCAAATTCTTAAATATAGAGACACAGCAGATAATTTGATCCTATCAATAATTAAAAGAGGGATGCTCCTTACTACTCTTTTGACTTACAAATTGATTGCCTCATGCATTGAAACATTATGAGATGAGTGTGTATGAAACAAGCACTAAACAACTGTGATTGAGAAGTAGCTTACATGCTTCTTGCTGCAGATTTGTTTTGGGCTCCCAAGTTGTTTCCTCATATCCCAACCATTTGATTTCAAATTTGAGTTCATCATTTTCTTTCTCACATTCAACACTCTTTCAACTTGATAAACTTTTTCATCAACCTTTCATTTATGTTTGATTTCAAAACTTTTGATTTTATTAGTGGCTTAGCATCACATCAAGCTCAGAAAAAAGTGGCCCTTTCAATGTCACTTAAAATGTTTTCACGCATTGCTTTGAGAAATCATTATGATTATTCAAATGCATTTTTCTCTCATTCTTGGCAGCTGCCCTTTTTGCTTTGTTATGATGGTTTTAAAAGTAGAACTGGTATATTTGATTTTGTTGAAATCAATTGAAAAGACACTCAAACATTACCTTGGCATGGATAGTACTTTTCTACATCTGGCTCTGCAATATCCTTGTCAATACTCCTGATGTGGCAGACTTTGTTTGGCACTGGCCATTAATTGTCACTATTGTGAATAACTGCCTCAGTAGAAGATTAGAATAAATTGAAATTTGAATGTCATAAAACAAGAAACAAAGAAAAGTTCAATTAATTGTTACCTTTGTGACAAGTCAGCTGCTTCTTGTCCAGAGAAACAGTGTGTTTCCTTGAACCCTTTCTCTTTGGCTTCTTTGGAGCGTACTTCCAGAGGCCTAGCTCTTTCAAAGGATTATTGTTTTGCTCAAAGTTCTTAAGCCTCTTCAGTTTGTCTTTAGAGGAAACAATATTGAAAACATACATCAAGCACTGACAGGCAGATGTTAAAAAAGCAAATGATTTGAATACACTCATATTCTGAGAGCTTTTCTCCTTCTCCTTCTTCTTCTTCTGACTTCTGAAGGCTTCATTATCATCTCATGTGTTAATTGTTTCTTGTTGTCTATACTTGTTTCTTACACTTTAATTGTATATGAATGATGAGACCAAGATGATGAAAGTTTAAGTGATTCACTTTATTCGCTCATAAAGGCAGAATCATCATCTTTCATAAAGGCAGAACCATCATCCTTACCTTGAACATACTTTTTAGATTCAACTGCACTTTTCCCATCACTTTCTTCAATGTCATGATCCACACAGACATCATGTGCAAGGGAAGACTCAACTACATCACTCCAATTGTTAATATCAATGTCATCATCCAAAGCATCATGTGGTGAATCAAAATCATGATTGGATTATCTCTTATGAGGAATGCAGTTCCTTTATGATCAGTGACATTCTTAAGTATGACATGTGGACATAAGAATATTTCATATGTGCTAAGAAAACAGTGTGAATTCATAGCAGCTTTCCCATATCAACTATCTTTCAATGAGACTTACCTTTTCAGGACAACAATAAAGAGATCTTTCATGTTGAGTCCAAATTCATCAAAATTGTTGATTGATTTCAGTACTCATGCACAGATTCAGATATAAATTTTAATGGTGGATGAGAATTTTATTCATCAAATGATAACCCCTTCTCTCCTCTTTTGTACACAAGCAAATGAGAATATATAAATTGACCAACCATAATTGTCTGTTTCATGTTAACAGACTCTTTCTTAGTATCATTTGCCATTGCCCCCCTCTTCTTCCTTTTTAAGTGATCATACTACACAACCCCAACATGTCTAATCATGCCTCTTTTGAATTTGACATGGAAAGTTGAATTGAATGTGTGATGAGCCCACCTTCAGACAAAATTCTCTACAACTGAGGGAAACCATATCTCATATGTATTCTCCACTTCACAGATAACATCATCTATTCAGTACATTACATGGGCAGAGGAGGACGGACATGGTCATCAAGAATAGACAAATAAAAAACAGCAATGGCCAGTAGCCCCACTGTGCAACTTTGGGTGCACAGGTGGTATTTTTAGATTTATGATGTACTACTTGTCTTTGCAACTCATAATCAATTGCACACAACCTACTTGATGCAATGCAGGATCTATACTCTGTGCATAATCAAACTCTGACATACTCGATGAACATACACGGAAGCGTGTCAGCAGTTCTGACATCTGCTTGATATCTTCTGTAGCTACAAATATACCTTGCCAATCAACTTCTTCCATTGCAGGATATTTTCATTAGTCCCTTCAAGCTTGTCAAGGTATCCATCTGGGTAAGCTTGCTAAAAACACCCATGCAACACAATGAAGAAGTTTGTACCCAACTTGCAATGCCACTGAGGGGCTTAGTTAAGCGCCATCATTATCTGCACCCTGCTCCACGTAACTCTTGGCAGTACTTACTGAGGTAGACATCCCAGAACATCCAGACCACCAGAAATCGCCAACTCTGCCCATACAGGACCTTCATGAACAAGTCAGCAAGGTTCTTCTTTGTTGGTATGTGGGCAAAAAGTGCTTCGCCTATTTCAACAGCCTCACGTACTGCATGATAGGAGATTGAGTTCAATTTCTTCTTGAATGTTGAAGTTTGCTTATATTGGTAACAACTGACATGTTGTTGCCATAAACTTATAATGGCTTGTCCATCAGGACTCACATCATGTGGAGTTTGTAGCACATGCCATGCTAATTCTCAATGCTGTGTCACAGAGTGCAAAATTTGGTGCCAAACAATAAAGTCTCTATTGTTAATTGCTTCTTCAAAAACCAGTCAATAATTCAATGGTTGAGGAAGATGAAAAACCCAGTTCTTGTGTGGCCGCTCAATTTGTCACTGGCATTGTCACTGTCTATGAACATTCATAGCATCACACCCTTTCCAAGGGGCTTGGAGGTATTGGGGGGTATAGCCTTGGTTGCCCCAGTGTAAAAATCATGCCAATCACATTCCGCAACGTCCAATTTTCCCACATCAGGCTCCATTGGGTCAAAGATGAGCCTCAACTTGCTCTTTGACTTCAGGAAGGAGAATGCATGTATAGTGTTGTCTCCAAGTGTCCCTCACATGGCATTATGGAGTATGAAGACAACATGAAAACCTTGGTGCAGAGGTTGATCTGCCCAAGCTCAGACATTCATCTCAGGATGCCTATCAGCTGCATATAGAACTTAGCCACATACAGCTCCAGCAGCAGTGAACATCCTCATTGGGGGTGTAATCACATGGGAATGGGTTGTTGGCCCTCTTGGGCTCCCATCCAGATTATTCTTGAGGAATTTCTTGACATTCTTGACAGCTTGTTGGACATACTTCAAGGGACTCAGTCCCCATGCCACTGCACCATCCTCTATGGTCTTCTTTTTGAGCTTTGCCCCAAGATACATTTTGGGTGGACCAATTGAGTCAGGCTTGAGGGGAAGGAAGCTATCAATCTTGTCCATGATGTGTCTGGGGTGATGGTGGACCACACGCAAGTAATCTACATAACAGAGGATATAGGCATAGTAACGATTGCCCTTCCAGTCTGTTTGCTCCTTGAACCACAGGTCCGGGTCAGCAGGGAACCAGCAGTACCCCCATCTTGTGCAGACACCCAGCCAGATCCACCCTGACGACAGCACCACTGGATTTCAGGCCATAAAGTGCTTGGACTATTGAAAGCCACAATCACCACTAAACTCTTTTCCAAGAGTGGTCAAGATTTTCTTGAGGCAAGGCACAGTGATGTAGGAGTTCGAAACTTCAGCAGCCCATTTGTCAATGTAGTTGAGCACTCAAGCAGGTCTATATGCATGGTCTCTGAGGACACAATGCTAACATAAGTGAGAGTTGCTGGGGCTTTTGTTATATGTCCTCCAGCTATGAGCCAAGCCTTACACTGAAAACTTCCATCATGATATTAAAGATCATGTGACATCTCATGTACTGATGATCTGGTGGTGGTGCAACACTTGCCATAAGCCTTTAAAACTAGCAAGTATTCTGAAGTTGAAATTGAAAATAGGAATTAGAAAATTATGAGCTTATTTCTACTGCTAAAAATGATACTGTGTCTCGCAGCATGAGCATTTGTGAGGTATAGAATGTCCTTTTGGATATATGTTTCTGAGAAACCAAACATTTTCGGATATGTTTTCTGAGAAAGAAAACATATTTTAAGATCTCTTGCGGACTTTACCTTTTTGACAAAATAAAGAATTCTGTAGATATTTTTAAGTAAATAAAAAACTTAAAATATTTACTACTCTTGGCCATAGATGTTTGACCTCTGTCACTTACACCCATGATTGGACACACAGGTGGCTCATTGAAAAATAAAACCTCAGTGGGGAAAACACTCCTTTGAGCCAATACCAGCATGCAAAAACCTGATGTCACAGGTAAAAATTCTAGCTGATGCATGATGTATGTATCCTAAGCATAAGTGCTTGTGAAGAGGGAGATGTTGATATTTGTGATGTGTGTGTGCCACTCACTCCAAAGTCTGTGTAGGGATTCCATATCCTTATGTAGAATCGTTTGTGGAAATCTGTGCCAAAAGGGTCAGATTTACTTCAGCCCCCTATTGTATATTTGTATGTGTTAATATTTGCAAAGATACATTTGACCAAGACAATGTGCATCAAGCTAACTAGATGTTGCTCAATAATGTTCATGGTTTATGTATGTATCCCACAATCAAATTGTCAATCAAGTGATTATTCTTGACTGTTTGGATAAGTATGCAAATTTCAAGAGGTAACAAGCCCAAACTTCTCACGCTTCAATCTATTTTTCCCCTTTTTGTGTGTTGTTTTGAGTGTCTCTCATCTGTTGATCAGTGGAATTTAATTGTCATTGTGATGGATTGTGAGTATTAGTTGATTGAAAGAGACTCAGCACCCATGCACTTGACCAAGAGTGCTCTTTCCTGAAGTGTGTGAAGCTACGCATGCTCTAGTTTGTAGGAAGTCGCCCGTCTTCTCTGACCAAGCAAGATGGCAGCTCCTGATGCATTTGACACTGATTTGGATGATGCTGAGCAAGGCACAAATGGAGCAAACACCCAAATCAATCAAGCAGAGTTCAAGACTCCAACAATTGAGAGTTCTCTTAGACAGTCTTTTTTTTCAGCCAACTATTGCAAATCCAACATCTGCAAGACTTTGTCATGTGTTGACATTTCTCCTGCCAGCAGCACCTGAAGGTGCTGGCCAATTTGGTGATGTTAGTATCACCGGAGGAGTTCAGATCAGTACCCAAAACAGAGGCAATGTCAGTGCTAGCCAAACACAATGTGCGCTGCCACCTCTGCTGCCCCCAGCAGTCCAATCACTGCCTCCAGTGTACGTTCAAGGGCAAATCCCTCATGCTCACTTTGGAATGCAACCTCCTTTGCAGCAGCAACATCCTTCATTGATCTGGTTGATGGCAAAAGAACATTCAAAGTTCATTCAAGTGGTAGATTTTCCCCATGACGAGATGTTGGACATCAAATTTTCACTCAAAAAGGAGGACTATGGTGAGTTGGGTTCTTTGGATTATCGAAAGAACCATGTAATGGCAATGGTGCTGTTGGTGGAAAAGTTTGGTGTAGCACAGCACAAGATTTTGACTGATGCTGAGGAAGGAGATCAGTCGAAGTATGCCCACATCCAAGCTGTGATTGTGAGCATCTTGCATAGAGTTTACGGCAAGGCATGGGCAAAGGCCGTTGATTGGATTGATATCTGCAGCATTCCATTCCTTGTACACAGCAATCTGAGTAACCCTGACTGCAGCACGTGGTGGGATAACTCTGATATTAATATTTGGCAGGACTAGGATGTGTTGGAGTTGAATCAAGTACAGAGGTGGCAGTACTCATTGAACAAACATTTCCTGGATGAAGACCACATCGCCAGCAACTGGCTTTACACCTTCGTTGCCAACTCCTCAATTGATTCCCTTTGTACTGCAGTTCACAAGAAATATGAAAATCTCAATGTATCACAGAAAGGTGGCATTGCCTATTTATACCTCACTGTTTGTGAGATTTTTCAAATATCTTGGGAGGTGGAGGGGGTGATGCACAAGTTCATCAAGTTGTTCAAACAGACTGGTGTCTCCAAGTATACCAGTGAGAAATTGTTGGTTGTGCACAAGCAGGTCACTGGAGTTTGTAAGCAACTTGACTCTGTTGGTGCACGTTGATCTGAGCACGTGATAGACATGTTGACTGGACTTGACATCTGCTCGAATACTAACTTTTGAGACATGTTCAAACATCTCAAGCAACCTGCTGAGCTCTCTCATCTGTCTCTACTTCTACCCATAACATTCCAGCTGATGTGTCACACATTGAGCAAATGGAAGGGATTCTGGAAAAGGCAGTTGACTAGTACAATTTATTGTGTACAGGCAGTCTGTGGAACAGAATGTCATGTGATGGAAGTGTTTTGAATTCAGTTGTTGATGCGGTCGGTATTTGTTGGAACTGCAGTGAAAAGGGGCATTCTACCCAAAATTGCAAGAACCGAAGGATCTGGCTACCAACGACAAAAACCGCTAAGCTTTCATGGAGAACAAGAGCAAGTCCTCAGGAGGAGATCAAGTTGAAAAGCCAAAGAAAGACTTGTCAGTGTATCAGAGGAGGCAGTGGGAGGAAATAGCTTGCAGCATGGTAAATGGTGTGTTGTAAATCAATTGCAATACTTGTGGGTTAAACGCAAATCATGGGAGTTGTCAACATGGTGACTACGCGAAGAATCCGTTTTTGTTTAATCTCATCTCTACACATTTCTATGTCAAAGAATGTGCCCGTCTTGGTCAGGGATACAGTGGAGTGATGAAAACTGCCTGGGGCACAACCACCACCTCCTCAGCTACCTCCTTTGCCAGCTCCACCTTCGGCTATGTGCTCTATGAATTCTATGCCCTCCAACATGATATCCATTGACAAGGGCAAACTCAAGAGTATACTGGCTGACTATGAGCACACCTCTACCAATCCAAATGCATCAGATTTGACGGAGATAATGAGATCTCTCTCCTTTAAAATAGGAGGGCATAGGTCCACTGGCTACTACAATATCCTCAACTCTGTGATAACAGTTTTTCCATTGTCATTTGGTTCATCTTCAATGTTGTTCAATACTGTGTACATATTCATGTTAGTGATGTTTGTTTTTGGAGATTTTATGCTTGTGTCCACAGCAGTGTCCTGTGTGCAGTCCCTCCAGTCATGGTATGTGTCTGTTACAAATTTAGGGTTGCATCTATTGCAATCGACTCCCTCGTTTGCCAGTCGGACAGAAGAGGAGATGATGTCGCTCTCAGTGCCATTGAGCTTGCTCTCGGCAGTTCTGGAGGAGGCATTTGCCTTGTTGCTTGGTACAACATTGCCTGATGAGGCAGGTTAATTTGTCATCAGCATTGGAGGACGAGAAAGAGCAAATACAGTGCAAAGTGGAAGGTCAAATGCAGTTGTCATCGTGTCAGTGAGTTCTTGACCCTTCTACAAACTGGTCAGGTGCTGTAGAATCTACATCAGTGCATGGATATAGGCTTTCTACACGAGCCATTGACCCCTTTCTTACCTCATTTGAACCATGGCTGTGTCCTAGAAGACAATATGATTAGTTTGTCTGTGATCATGGCTGAATGTTGTTGGCTGCAACTTGTTTGATTCAGCATTTTGATAGCATGTCACTCAAGGAAAGTGCACAGAAGACTGTTGTGAGACTGAATCCGTGTCAAGTTTCTTTGAGTTTGGATCAGAGTGTATCTTGCAAACAACAGACTTTCAAGAGCTGTCTGCTGGTTTGGGATACAAGAGCATCCTTTGGTCTCACACCATTTTTGCAGGATTTAATCGATTACACCGAATGCAGTATTGCAGTAAATGACATTGCTTGGACCAACACCATCATCGGTATTGGGACTATGCTACATAAGTTCAAGATCAATGATGATAACATAGTTTTGGCATGTCTCTCTTACCATTTGCCATTGACTGATGTGAGATTATTCAGTCCACAGATTTTTCATACATTGTATGGCAGACACAGTGCTCACTGCTAACATTTTATTCATAAGATTGTTCATAACAATGCCATTATAAACTTTC
>JALLPD010000047.1:0-29933 GCA_036940065.1 Cyclotella cf. meneghiniana
GATTCCCAGGCCAGATTGCCTGTTTCAGGCCAGTGTGATTCATGGCCTATGTCACCTTTAGCTGGTGCATTCAGAGTCAGAAGAAGAAATATTTAACAAGCAGTTGCAATGTGGACTGGTGCCTTCAAGAAATAAAGTACATATATGAAATATTAAATAAATCATTCAAACAACTGTGCCTGTATGAGGGAAGAAGAGAGATGCTATGTCATCACAAATCAGGCACACCACCTACTGATATCAGTGATTGCTTGTCATGTGCATATTTTCAACAGCTAAAGGCAATGGAAAGTGTTATTATACTGGCAAAAGTGAGCCAGAACTATGAGAGAGGGGAGAGAGGGAGTGGGGATCCTACAGTCAGTGACGGAGGATTCAAACAAAGACAGATCAATATATTGGGAATTAAAAGAAGTACCAATTTATTTGGTCTTTGATTATAATGATGATGATTTGAAGGTTTGAAGTTAAGAATCACTTGTTGTTGGATGCAATGAACACTTTTAGGATTTTAAAAATATTGTTCAGGGAGAAGGTGAAGCTCTAATTAAGAATTATTCATTATACATTCTCTGCACCTATGATGCCATGTTGAAGCAGTTGAGAAAAGATACATTGAATTGGACTGGTCAAAGTTGCAACAAAATGATTTCCGGAGTCATTGAGATGGGAATTAATCCTATCTGTGCAAGATTAAGTTTATGCAGAAAAATACCAATTTTATACAGAAAGCATCCATGCCCCGTGAACCAGCTGTAATAGGTCTGCATGGCATTAGGTCATGTATTAGCAAAGCAGGGAACAAAATGATTTTAACTGTATGATTCCCCTGTTTATATGAATGAGACTTTGGTAATAAAGTAACTTCAAATTGTCTAAAGCACATGGTGCAGCTGAAGGTTGATATTTCTTCTTTTTTCCCTCTGCAAAGAATCTAGCTATGGCTGCTAGTAGTTTGGAGAAACTGTGTCTATTGAGGTATTTGGTATCAGTTATTATCATGAAAATTTTGTTGAACCTCTACATGATCTGGCAATATTTCTTGCTTGTTGATCTGGTGATAAAAACAGCTTGGTAAATTATAGAGTCAAGCTATTTTTGTTACGAAGAAATGTATTGTAGACTTTCATGCCATAGAATATGCACAATTCCTCCAAGCCCATAGCTCTCTGTTTAATTAAATTCTTGTAAATGGAAATTGAATAACAAGAGAAGCCACAACTCACCTCCGTTGGAAGACTTAACATAGACCTTCATGAGGGAAGCCATTTCTGGCCTCCCCCATTATATTATATGTATTGACATTTTTCTTTTCTGAGAGAAAACTGTGTAACATAAATGAAACAATTTCTAAAGATCTTTCACCGCTGATACATTTAAAATTATTAAGTAGTTGATATCATGTTATTGACAACCATCACAGCTGTTTTCTTGAAGACACATATTGTCCATTGCCATCAGACTCCATCATCACAATCATGCAACATCTCTCTCCCTCTCTCTCTCTTTCTCTAACCTACTATCAATGCAATAGAAATATAATACCCAACATATGTATCAACTTCACATGTTTATGATGCCGCAGAAAAAGAATCATGATTAATCTACTCCAAACTGATATCCCCACTGTCCAACCCCACGGCATCCCCTCTCTTCTCCCCATCCCAATAATAAAATCCCTTCCCACTCTTCCTCCCCAACTCTCCTTTGGCCACTTTTTCTCTTAATAACTCTGGAACCACAAACGCTCTCTCAGAAGGAAAATCCTTGACCCACCCCTCCATAATGTAAAGGCATGTGTCCAATCCAACGTAATCTGCCAAATGTAGAGGCCCCATTGGATGTCCTGCTCCTAGCTGCATACTCACGTCAATATCATGCGTAGTAGCATCTCCCCTCTCCAATAGAAGGATTGCCTGCATCAAACTTGGTACAAGCAGTCTATTGACAATGAACCCAGGCGTATCACGACATTTTACTGCAACCTTCCCAATATCACCCACCCACGCTACGGTTTTATCAAACACTTCGGTAGACGTGTACTCTGTTCGAATGACTTCGACCAATTTCATAATTTGTACGGGATTGAAGAAATGCACTCCCACAAAGTTCTCTGGACGACCGCTCGCCAATGCCATTTGTGTGATAGACAAAGAAGAAGTGTTGGAAGCAAATACCGTAGATGGCTTGCATTCCTTTCCCAAGTCAGAGTAGAGTCTTTTCTTGAGATCCATATTCTCGATGATGGCTTCAACAATAAAATCCACGTCGTGGAGGTCATGGCGATCTGTTGTGAAGGTGATTTTCTTCATTAAAGAGTGAGCCTGATCGACGGTCATTTTTTCCTTCTTGACCAATTTGTCGACGCTTGATTGAATGCGATCTCGTCCTTTATCGAGAAACGTCTGATCCGATTCGTATGCGATAATGGACGAGTGGAGATTGTCGCGAGAGGCGGCAGTGGCGGCGGTTTGTGCGATGCCGTGGCCCATGAGGCCGAGCCCGATGACGCCCACTTTGTCAAAGTGGAGACGGGGAGTGGAGGACAGCTGCCGGGCGGAAGCAGGCAGTAGAGCGCTGAGTTTGCGTGTTAGCAAAATTGCGGATGGAAGTGATGACATTATCGTGGGATGAAACGATGTTTGATGGAGTATGGTTTCTTGGTGGTAGTATGGGATGATTGAATTCGGATTTGATGGGGTGAAAATTGTGAACAGAAGTGTCGTTGATCTTCGTTAATCATATAATATCATCATCGATGATGGCTGCTTGTCAGGGGTTCTCTGATGGCGCTCTGTAAAGATCTCATCTCTGTATCGCGTCTGTCTGAAATTTACTGCAATGAACTGGAAAATGCTTTATTCAACATTAATATTGTTGTGAGGAGAGATCCAGTCCGTTATGAATACGAAATGAATCGAAATCATTATGAACCGTCCGTATCTTTGTGACAACAAAAGGATACCTATATCTAGTTTGGTATTGTATATCATATTGGATTTTGGTTCGCGACCACTAATTAGTGGTGTAACCACTAATTAGTGGTGTAACCACTAATTAGTGGTTTAACCACTAATTAGTGGTTCGGATAAATAATGACTGAGCATGTCTAATGCAAGGGATTTTAGTCAAATAAACTTTATAGCCATATCCACCAACTTTTGGGCAACCCCTAAAATCTGTTTGCACATCTATATTAATGAATTCATTGACTTATTAGATTTGGGGCACAAAGCCTTGCTCATTGGAGCCGTTTCAGCAAAAAAGGAAGTGGGGTTTGATGGTATTTTTTCTCTACGGTAGAAATTTGTGCCTGCATTACTACAATCCTCATTGCTGATTATAAATCACAGAACATCACCACCATGGTCCACATCGCCGCTGGCATTGGTGCCCTAGGATTGGCACAAGCACACTTTTTTATCCCTCTGTCCCATTCAGAGCCAAGTTTGAAGACTATAGCAAGTATCGGATGAGTGGTGTGCTTGTGAGTGGCAAGGGAAAACAGCAAATCAACAAGAGAACTCAAGATGTGTATGCATGTCAAATGAGTCACAGTATTCCCCATCTCCTGTCGCAACTTCAAAGTGACGACGGCCCCTGCAACACACTTTGACGACGAGCAACTAATGACTGAGTCCATTGTGCCTAGAGATAAGCAGCATCAGCTCTGAATGACATCACTAACCAACATTGAAAACAATATCAAACATGGTGAAACCTCCAAAAATATTTCACAACTTTGCAACAAGGGAATTGAGATCAATGATGAAGGTCCTGCTCCTGTGAACGTCTCAGAGACTCCAGCAACCAAAACAGGGCGATGGGAGAAGCCAAGAACATGCCCAAGACATGGTGATGTCAATATTACCTATGTTCGAGGTGCATGGAAGGGTAATACATGGCCAACAATTGCACTGATGGATGAGATGTCCATCTTCCAGATGTGCATGTCAGAGAACTATATTATTGAGGTCATTATCCCCGAGACTAACTGGAGAGCCTCTACAGTTGTCTGAGTTCTACAAGTGGCTAAGATGCCGGATTTTCATGGCCTGCTTTATTGGATTATCTGATTATAGGAAGTGGTGGAGTTCCAAGCCAATTGATCTCTTTGAAGGGGCCCTCTTCCGCCTAAATAGCTACATGTCTTTGATCCACTTCAAGTCCATTGATGGTGCCATCCACTACACTGACAAGCTATGTCCTGAATTCCAAGACAAGCTCTATGATGTTTGTCAGTTGATTGATGGTTTTAATCAGCATATGGCCGACAATTTCTTTCTTGCCTGGTTGAATTGCTTTGATGAGTCCTTGAACACATGGCTCAACAAGTATTGCCCCGTATTTATGGTTGTTGTTCGCAAAGCTCACCCATTTGGTAATGAGTACCATTCTGTTGCTGATGGGGATGAAGATTTTAGGAAACCAATCATGTGACTTGTCAAATTGAAAGAAGGAAAGGATCGCCCAAAACTTCCAAATGGTAAGTGGGCTTATGACTCAAAATTTGAGCATCGCTCACAGACCGTGAAACTAATGCTTGAAATGACTGAGCCCATACACCACAGCAGTCAAGTAGTCACTATGGATAGTGGTTTCTGTGTTACTGCTGGGATATTAGCTTTGCATGATCATGGGGTGTATGGGCAGTCATGATCAAAAAGAGAAAGTATTGGCCAAAACATGTACCAGGGGATCACATCGTCTGATACTTTGAAGGGAAGGAATTGGGAGCAGCAGATTTGTATGTGCAAGATTTGGAGGGAAAGCAATTCTTTATACATTGCCTTAAGGATGCAGATTATGCTTGCAAAATAATGAGCACACATGGATTGATGGTGGAACAGAATAATCACAAAACTTTCCGGTTCATTAATCACAAATGGGTGTCCTTCAATTACTGTGAGTCCATGTCACAACACAACCACTCCAAACACTGGGTGGATGATGTTACCAACTCCAGGCATGATCCAATTGGTTTGGAGGATGCTTGGGCAACAAAATGGTGGCCACATTGACAATTCACATTTTTTGTTCCATAGCAGAAGTAAATGCAATTGATTTGAGGGCCCATGCAAGGAGTGATCTGGCAGTTCCTACTAGGGTTTCAGAGAAGGTTGGCAAAGTAATTGTTGGAAAATCACATCACTGCATCTGGGACAGTTAGGTCTCCTGCTAGGCCTTGGAAGAGGTCCAGACCCTTATTGGATACTGAACACAAGCTGTTGACAAAGCCTTTGTTTGCCAGTGTATGGGATTCTGGACTGAATTATTGGAGAAAAGTGACAACAAATTACCTGAAGCAGAAGTGCAATACATGCAAAAAAATAGATCAGGACTTATAGTTCATGCAGTAAGCAAGTCTCAATGTGCTCCAATTGCTTTGAAAAGCACTGTGCTGAGGTAGGCATCACATTTTAGGTGACAACTAATTAGTGGTCTGGGTTTTGTGGTTTTTTTACTAGTGGTAATGTAACTATCCTTGTAACTGGCCAAACTTTATGGGAATTTCAATACTGTAAGTCTGTTGTAGGCTATGAAGTGGATTTATTCCTAATTTGGGAGGTACTGAGGTTGCAAGGAATGTTTCCAAATTTTCATTATGACTAGACCCTAATTAGTGGTTTTATCTCATCCAAAATCCAATAATATACATAGTAAGACTGGGCTTTTAGATATGCATATAAAAGTTACCTCATTAGGGTTATAAACAGACAGACTTGATTTTTCTTCATATTTTTGAGAGATCATTGCCATCAGAATTTTCCACACACCCCCAATGCTCCTACCACAACCTGGCACAGATACAAAACAAAGTGAACACAATGAATAAGTCATACTCCGCATTCATGATCCGCACCCAACTGCACTATTCCTTGAAAAATCTCCCATAGATGTCCATAAAAGCACTGTTACCCTCAGTGAAGGTACCCCATCCACATATGTGCCCAGATTTCTTTGTACAACAAATTTTTGGTCACAGAAAGTTTGGCTAACTCCATGGCAATCTCTAGTAAGCCCCTTCTCTTATCTCCATCCAGAAACCCATAATCCCTTCAAAAAGCAATTGCTAGATGTCAGACAATCACTGTCACCTTTATTGTAGCCCTCCCTATGTCCTTGCATGACCAACATTCTAACTCAACCAATCTGGGCTGAATTAAGTTTGACACATTCATCTTCCATGGCCATCTTAGAAAAGCCAGTTCTCTTTTCCTTTTTTTTGACTTTTAGTGTCACTTTCTGTCACCAAATCATCCAATGACTCCTTCTCCAATACTGACAATTTACCAGCTTTCTGGTTCCTCTTTAATTTTTCCCACTGACCTCATTCCAGCCTCTAATTTCACTGCTGCATACTGCTCAAGGGTGGGCTCAAGATAGTCAACAGTCCTGATTGATCAGGAAACACTTTACCCATTGATAGATTTCTATAACCTTGAATGGATTTTCATGAATGGGAGAAAGAAGTTCTGGGTGAGGTTTGTTTGGTAGTTCTTGTGATCTCTTTTTCATTCAAAAAATTTGATGTCTGAAATTTTTTCATCCTCAAGACCTGCTTCCTTGATTTTATAAGAGATAACTTTATCGCCTGTTGCACTGATGGACACGTCAAGTATGTTGCATTGGGAAATGTGACTCTGTTCAATCTTACCCATCAGTTCACTGTAGTAAAGGATGAGATGCTTGCACCAATTGTGAAAGTCAGAGCATGTTGTTGGATGAATTAATAGAGTATGAGAATGACCAAATACTTCCAGAAGGCTGAATATGTTTGAATTAGTAGATGTTGTGAAGGTGTCAAAGAGACTATGAAAGGCATTCTTTGTATGCCCGGCAACAAGGAATATGAACTCAACCGCTTTAAAGTAACCACACTCAACCAAATATGGAACTTACAGCTGTACTGTATTGTTTTTTGTTTAGGCCTGCACATATGTGAAAAAATTCTCACTTTTCCTCCTGTTTCACCTTCTTTCAAGCCACAATGTTTTTATAATTGAGGAAGCAGCATTATTGCTACCCTTGTTATCATCCTTCTCTGTATATACATAAGCATGGAAGTGCTCACCAGTACATTCAATCACATCATTGTAATGGTGAGCTATTGCAACTGTTCCAAAAACATAAACGTTTATGGAGACAAATAGTATGTCTCTCTTGGCTGTTGTTCACCTAAAAATGGAAGTTCATGGTTCTGAGCATGGTCACATATAAAAACAGGATGCCATCATAATTATTTGCACATGTGTTACTAAATGAGCATTAAAAACACTGTCCCTCAAATACTTCCTCTGAGCCTTTTGCAGTCACAGAATTAGTAATCATCTTGGGGGTAATGACAGACACTTGCCTGGAATCCAGTGCCTAACATCTAACACATCAATCCCACCCAAAGTAAACCCAAGACCTGCTGTATCATCATCAGCACACACATTATCAAGCGTATTGTCATCTGTCACAAACTCATATCTAATACTGAATGTGTTTGGGAAAAATGGCTGATTGCATGTCAGAATCACCAAGATAATATGTGAATGAATATTTTGCCGGTTTGCAAAATTACAGCAATAGTCACAATGTCTTCCTGATGCTTGCTAGCCTTAAGGTGTGGGATTTCACAAGCTCTGTAAGGACAGTAGGTTGTCCATTCAAAAATATTGTTTTGTCAATACTCTCTCCCACCTACTTCTTCTTGTACATGCCATGGTTTGTTGTGTGCATGGAGCAGCCCTGACCCTGACATAATTGATGAGGACAAAGGTGCTTCTTGAGTCACATTGGAAGATAGACATTGTTGTCTTTGTTGTCATGTTCTGTTACCTCTCCTGTAACCTCTTGGACAATGCTCGTGGAAATAGGCTCTCCAAGCTATCCCAATTCCAAAAAGTGAATGCAGAAGGCAACAACAACAGGGTTTTCTTCTCAGATGCATCTGCTTCCAGGATGCCATCTATTGTTATGAATAGGAGACACACCAAAATACTGGGTGACTTTCTTGGTGGACTCCCACTTCCTCTGTCCAAGGTCAAAAACGGTGTGCAGGCTGGACCGGCAGAGGGTTACATTGGCAAACTTATGGCATGCCAAGTCACCAAGACCAGAGGCATCATAAGGAGCCTCAATGATTGCTTATTTTAGCTGCTAGGGCAAGTTTAGCGGCACCATTCAGCAATAGTTGTCGTGCATTTATGGGGGTCTGTTTCCCCATTGGACTAGGTACTTACACACACCTTGATGATGTCAATGTCTGTGAGACACAAGATGAACTTCTCTTTGCAGAAGGGCTTTTGGCCAAAAGATGCAAGCCTTGCAGGCCAAAAATTTGGTATTCTTGGTTCTGTTGTTAAATCACTTGTTGATGAGACAAAATGGAGTTTTCCATTCAGTGGCAGCAGTGGTGACAGCAGTGACAGTAGAAGCAGGGGCAGTGGGAGTGATGGTTGAGGGAGACATCGTTTTTCTTGGAAGTGATGGGAAACTGCAAAAATTAAACATATCTACAAAAGATAGATGGGTAAAAAACCACTCCAAAATGACCATCTCTACAGTAATATGGATGTTCAAGGTTAATATGCCATTTTTTACTCTGTCTGAGAAGTGAAAAACAGCAAAACATGCTCAATGATTGTTACATTGTAACAGATGAACTTACAAGCATTTGATTTATAACCATAACCCTAGTTTGGTGTCTTGGTCAATTTATAGCAATATTTCATCCGTTTTTGTTGGGTGACCAACATACACAGTAAGCATTTCTAACGGTCCAGTCTTATCTTACTTCTCATGTTTCTCATTATCTCCATCTAGCAGATAGCCCAAATGGACCATGATCACCAGCAGATTTCACCATAGACTAAGCTTTTTCCATACTCACCATTTTTGGGTATCATAAAAGGACCAACAAAAACATTCCTTCCTTCCTTCAATCAACATAGTTCTCATGGTTTTCCCACCCCATCCCATTGAAGATTAAGAAAATCCTTGAGATGTTCCAAATAAAAAACAACAACATATTTGCAAAATTGTTTCGATTGCATGACAAATGTGTTTGTGCATGAATAATGAGTGATTGCTCAATTTCCACAAATTTTCCTTGAATCTTCAAAAAAATCTTGCAGATTCTTATGTAGGAAATGTACAATATCTAAAAATATGTAATTGGGCAAATGATCCCTATTTGCACAAATGATCTTCAATTCTTCTGTGATCCTATATTTATTCAAAAATCCTCTAATCCTCTAAACATCCCTAATTTACTCAAATTCATGTGGCAATTTTTTACAACTGCGAGCAAGTTTGCTTCCTTTCTTTGTCACATTCTTTGCATCTCACCCATTCAATCTTTCCTTTGCATTCCCACTATTATAATCAAATAGAAATACAGTTTCATAATTCTTATCAACGAATACTTTTAAACAATGAATGCATTCTTCAACTTGGAAATCGGTATGGTTAGCAGTCCAAAACTATTTGTGTCTCCAAATTCAAAAATTCAAATGAATGTTGATGTGATGAGAAGACATTTTGCAGTTTGTATTGATGCCATGAGCTACCTCTTGATCAAAGAAGTGTTGGACTTCTTGGCATCTTTTAATTTTCAAAATAAGCCCATCGGATAACTCAACCCCCCCCAATCTATTTCTCTCACTTGGAATGAAGGTAATCTTTTATTCATTCCATTGTCTTTTGGAAGGAGCAGTCACTCATCAATTGACCCGTTCCCACTGCATTGAATTAGATGAGTTCTGATTATTAATGGCTTTATCTTGGCCAAACACTATGATTGCATTTTCTACTGATATTGCTCTTACACTCATAATTCAACCAAATTTGGGACTCTTTTGATTGGCAGTGATTGGAATGTTCATGATCATCCATATTGAACTCTACCAAATCAACACCAGATTCTGAAAACACTACCCTGCATTCAAAGTGGTGTTGTCAACATCTAATTCTGTTTGTTGTTTTGCATTTCTAACATGGTTACCTGTACACTCTACACATCTGTTGAATCTTGGGGCAATTTTGGTAATATACTCAGTGATAAATTGTGCCCACTGTTGCATCAGTCCAGTTTCTCATGTTTTTTGTCATATTAGGACTCCTTTGGACCATCACATATAAATCCCATATCATGTCAGGTTACAAGCTTTGGAAACTTAAATTCCCAAGGAGGTGTTAAAACCAAAAGTCCATCATCAAAAACCAATTTCTCATGATATTGTCTTTTTCCAAAAACAAATTGCAGGACAATTCTTTTGGAACAGCCACAATTTTTAAAAGACATACAAGATACATTAGATTGAGTGAATTAAAATCTTCTGGTAAAATATCTCTTTTTGCACTGATTCCAACTCAGTCAAAAACTGTATCTGCAATGATTTATTAGAAATATATCCAGACACAATTGCACCTTAGAACTATTACTATTTGATGTCAATCCAATATCAATGAAGACAAAAATGATGTCAATCCTGTTCATTTTGTAGGGGATCAGCGAACACCAGAAAAATGAATTGTTAGATAAAGGATGTTTCTATATTCTGGTTAGATTTAGAATAGGTAGCATACAAACAATTAGTATGCAACCATACTAGTTTGCAAGGATCAATAAATTTAGAAAAAATACATACATCTATTTTAAAATATCGGGAACAAAATGGATTGCAATATATTGTCAAAATAAGTGTTAATCTTTTTCCAACCAAGCTAAGATGTTACAGAAAATCGTAGGGCTAGAAAAATGTTCACTTTCTACTTTTAAAAATCTTTCACTGACTGAGAAAATCTAATTAAAATGAGTTTTGTCTAAAATAATTTAGACGTTCTACCGACAAGAAATTTTAGATCTCTCATATAAAACCTAGGTCTAATCTTGTGAATATTTTATAAAAAGTCTAGATTTGGTCCCTTGTGTTTAAATAATGTTTAGTATTGATGGCTAAAAGTATGTTGGGGATTAGTTTTTGTTGGATGATTAATTTTCCTTTAGCTTTTACTAATTTCTGTACTATTCCTACATGCAATTGCAAAGGTATCTGATTTTTGTTATAATATTAGTATTTTTTAGATTAGCTGTCCACTTCACTATAACTGAAGTTTTAAACCAGTCCTGAATAACATGATGCAAAATGACTTTGAAACGACATCGGTGAAATTGACACCAAATTTTATCTCTTGCCTCTATAATATGAGGGTATATAATCATTGTTCAACAGTGGTGGTAAACTTTTGTAGGATGCTTATTTCATATCTTAATACACTCTTACTCACAGGTTTGATGAAAATTGTAGAAAATATGTCTTTTCTTTATTGTGCTGGTTCGTCTTGGACTGCGAAAAAAATCAGATGTAGAATAATTGAACTTGAAAGGTCAACAAATCATTATTAATGTCCAGCATGAAGATTTGAAAATAATTAAAACCATAACAAGCTTGTAGCTGGAGCTATGAGATATTTGATTTACTCTACATGCCAGAATAGCCTTGAGGAAGAACATACAATGATAGAGAAAGAAAAGCTAGAGAGATAGAAACAGACAGAGACAGACAGAGACAGACCAAGACAGACAGAGACAGACAGAGACAGACAGAGACAGACAATGACAGACAGTGACAGACAACGTTTGTGTGATATGGAGAGAGATGGAGAGAGATGGAGAGAGATGGAGAGAGATGGAGAGAGATGGAGAGAGATGGAGAGAGATGGAGNTGGAGAGAGATGGAGAGAGATGGAGAGAGATGGAGAGAGATGGAGAGAGATGGAGAGAGATGGAGAGAGATGGAGAGAGATGGAGAGAGATGGAGAGAGATGGAGAGAGATGGAGAGAGATGGAGAGAGATGGAGAGAGATGGAGAGAGATGGAGGGAGATTGAAAAGGGTTGGGAAGATGCTACAAGTTTTTAGAGAAGGATTAAGACTGTGAGATAGGTCTTGAGGTGCTATGAATGCTTCTGAAGATCTTTGATTCCAAGGCAGATGTTTCCTTCTTCATCAACATGCCCCAGATCATGGAATCAGTCTTCTTGGAGTACTGTTCTTTCTGGTCATAGTGGCAGGCTTGCATGAAGTTGTTGAATTCTTTGCAGCTTTCTTGTCAGGTATTGCCTGGGTATCCATTTCTTCTGGCTCATCCTCAACAACATTTTCCTCGTCATCCCATTCTTGGTCCTCTTGTGCATCAACTTAGTATTTTACTAGGGGATGCAGAAAATTACCTACATAGTACTATTTAATCTGTTCAAATGGATTTTTAAGGGTAGATTTCTATGTTTTACATCATGCCTATCACATTATTTTTTAAATTGCAATCATCAACAATCCCATCCAAATGGATGCCAATGAATGGTGAATCACATCCACCAGAACCTGTTTTTGTGATTTTCAGCATAGTAATGGTACATGTGCAACACAATTAAATGCTCTGAATTTCCTGGTTTTATATTTTCTACTTGGTGCTCACTACATGAGATTGGAGCACACCAAAAATGGGATAATAGTGATTGTGATATTTCATTTAAAACCATGGGATGAGTGATTACTCAACAACTACTCATCCAAATTGAAGGCAAAAACATTCCCAGTGTTCATCATTTTACCATGCTCTGGGCAAGACTCTGTGAGCGTTGCTGTTATCACCAGGTTGCAAGCAGTGTGACCAAGAACACACAGGGGTACAAGAAATTGGAACCCCAAGATCCAGTCAAACTCACCACTCATTCTGTGCTATTTCTCCCTCCTTAACCACTGCACCTCATCCCTCCACATGTCATATACCAGAGAAGTGGATATTGCATCACATTTTTTCAAGAATGAGGTAAGATCAATAAAGAATTGCTACTTTTATCACTTAAAATGAGATTTCTAACATTATGTTGCAACCCATATACCCTGTCACTACCAAATAATCCTACCAATTATTCTAAAAGCTATGTAGTGCAGAGATGGATCAAATCCACTACATCATACCAAAGGTGGCTTCAAGGGGAAGAGGACTAGGACCTTCACCCATCAGCTGAATTCTAGTGCTCAGCAGAAATCATCTACAACAGGACATAAATGAATGTGATCACCACCAGAGAGACCTCTCCCACTCTCATTTCAAAATGACCTCCATTACAAAGTAGATGTCAATAAAATATGATATAAACGCTACACAAAGAAAGTCACCAAGTCCAAGTTGTGCACTGCTCTTAAGAAAACCCATGCTGCTGCCTCCCAATCAGTCTTTACAATTCAATCACAGGAGAAATCTATTGTCTCCCAAATCAAGAGGAACAAAAGAGACTGCAAGTCCCTTAGTCAGGCAGTCAAAGACTGAGTTGAAAAAGGCTGAAGGTCAATACAAGAAGACAGAACATCAGCTGTCTACACTCCAAGATAAGTTTGAAAATTAATTGGAACATGCAGTTCGTGTAATTAAGGACAAGGCAAAGGTGAGTGTACTGTCTTTCCACATGCATTATCATTCAACAATAAAATCTGACAAAATACCTTGCCATTGCATTCAGAATACAATTGAAAAGCATGTTACTGTTGTCATCCTAAGAGTAGAAAAACAAATGAATGCAGTACTTATATCATCAGCATCTAAGAATCTTAAAGTCATTAAGAGAAACTGATTATAGCCTAATTATTTTTCAAAACAATGATCAAATACAACAATCAGCAATCTTTCATGTCCTTTCTACCTCTCACCACATGACAAACAGTCCTCAGTCTATAAATAATGTTGCAACCCATAACAAAGTTGTTGATGAGAGGCTCTTACTTGAGTCTAGCCAATTCAGAAGGGATAAGCAGCTGGCCATTGACTCTCTTTAACAGGAACATAGGGAAGCTATGACTGCTCTCAAGAGATCCCATGCTGCAATGATAGAAGACAAGAAACTAAAACTCAAACAGGCACATGATTTGATGTGCAGCTACCAAGATGTGCTTGATAAGATGTTAGATGAAATATACCAAGCATCAAATGCTACCACACAGTCAAAAAACACAGCAACAGAATTACGCAAAATAGCTGAGCATTAACTTGAGAAACTTATGGCCAACAAAGACACATACACTTGTGTTAGGGATGCATTGGAAACTAAGAGGGATACATTCGTCAAGGAACAAGGTGATGCTCATGAAAAGAATCATCACCTAACTGCTTGGTTTCTATTCAGGATAATCACTGAATGCATTTGGAGTATGATTTGAACTCTGCTGTTGAACACATTCATGTGAATCATGATGCATATCAAATTCATTATACTTCATTGACTTATTATTATTTTTCTTTATTTTTTCCTTGTCACAAAGTTACCCTTATGTTATGAAGAAGTGAGGCAATCCTAAAGCTTGGGATGCTTCAACTACACACCTTGTTTTATAGTTGCTTGCACACCATACACCACCATAACTTCCTTTCAATTGTAGAACTGATATTCTCATATTCTGATGTAATTCATGAGCTACCAAGCCCTTAATTTGTTCAAGAATGTCATACCTTGCTTCTCAATGTTCTCAATGTCACAAAAACATTAGCTGCCTACCAAATTGCAAAAGCCAAATCATACGAGCAACCTGACATAATCCAAAAAGTATTTCAGCTAGACTAGAAAGAAGTCAAAGGTGCGATACTTTTGGCAGATGAATTTTCATGAGTACATTTAGAGTGAGAAGGAAACACTACAACACCATGATGAAACAAATACGCTTCATGTGGAAAAACAAAACTGTATAGAATTCTACACAGTTTTGGTATGATCATGCAATTGACATAATGAGATGCTGTGTAGGTTTGTACCTGATTTGGTATGAAACACCAGACAACCTAACTTTTTACAGAGAAGCTTTCCTGTTGGATTCTTCTCAGTAGAGAAGGTCCTTGAGTTCTGCTTCTCTTATCATAATTGTTTCCGAGTAACATACCTGCCAAGCATGTACTTTAAATATGTTGTTTCTGAGAAACTAACATGTTATGACTTTGCATACTACCTTTGTCTAAGACAAAGTAAAGAGGACCCTCAAAGCTTCCAGGTGGAAGCTGATGGGGTGTACCTAATGAAGGTGGATAATTGGCCCATTTCACAACTATTCTCTGATGGAACCATCCAGCAACAAACAGTGATTCAAAGTATTGTGACTGGCATTCTAGAGGATGGAGGATTCAAAACAATTTCTTTATCCAGTTCTATTATTGCAATGATGAAACTGCCAAGTCTCTCAAAAAATCAATCCTCATGCCTTCTTAGAGAGTGCTGAATTGTTGGAACAATGGCGCATCACTACAAACAAGATGTTTCCTCACCAATCTGACTTTGGTGATGTCATTCCAAAGGAAAGTGATCTGCTTGGCTACAATAATATGATTACTACTGACACATGCTCAACGAGTAGCCAAAGAACTAAGAGAACTTGCAATTAAAGACGGGATGACAGAAGCAGATCTGAGAATACTCAAAAGAGATGCTTTGGCACATTGACAAACAGCTGAAGAAGTCCTTGAAAGATTTACTACAAGAAGATTTGGACAAGATTCCATTGATATACTGCTTTTCTACTTATATAGAAGACTTGTTGCAATATGTGGAGAAGAAGTTTGGCCTCAGTGCAAACTATGCAACCTGACATGGGTTATGTTGAGAAGTGGATGCAAACTTATCATTCAAATGCCTACTTGTTCTCAATTGTCTGAGAATGTGGTAGAACATGTCAGGATCTTGGAGTCAAAGATACATCAGCTGTATTGATGAACTTACCATATTGTATTCAGTTGCTTCACTGGCAGCTCTCTATAGAAATTAAGAGTGATGGCATCTTTTAACAAAAGCTCCTCACTATACTGAGAGCCACTCAGATAGTTGAATTACTTTGAGTTATTTCAACATTGCATATTGCCATTTTGCATGCCTACAAGATGGCTTGTAGGAAACTCAAAAGACTTGATGGTTTATGGGTTTGGCTACTATGATATGGGTTCTGTGGTAGATTTGATGGAAGCCCAAGTCGAAGAGATATGTGATGACAGTTGTTTGCTTCTGAACAAAGATTACATGATGAACATGTTTCCTTTGATAGAAACTAAAGTGGATCATTTTACAGATTACATGCAGTTCATGTTCACAGAAAAACAAAGTAAACAGGTCAGTGGTAGCACATCATGTGAAAGCAAAGTTCTTCCATGTGATGAATTGTGGGCAGAACTGTTCTACCATGCAAAAATTGATACATGACAGTCACATTTGTTTGCATGCAAACTGGCAGAAGAAGCAGGAGCAAAATTTCTCATTGAGTTTTGTGATCCTATGAAAGCATATTTGACATACTTGTCAAGCATCAGAGGTAAGTGTGGCATGTATCAATTATTAGAAGAACTATTGGAGGTAAGCTTCAAAAAAGATGCTAGCAACATTATGTCAGAATCAATCCATGCCTCTGCAAAATTTAAGTGGTACTACTCAGATTGCTGCCAGAGAAAGGCAAACTCATTCAAATAATGATTTTGGCAGGGATCATGAAAGTATGGTCTCTTCAGAAAAAAGATTTGTCAGATCAGAAGTTCAGAGTATTTCATTCTTTTCCAAATGTGTTACAACAAACAATCATTGTTGCAGCAAAAGCTGGTGCTAAATGCTAAGAAGAACACATGACGATGCACTGGTAGCTCAGAAACATTGCACCAGAAGAAAGAAGAAATTGCACACAGAAAAAAGATTGAAGCAACTCAAGAGGAATATATAATTGCTACCAAATTATGGGAGCTGTTTCATTTGCCTTGGTGCTGGAACAGTATGATGATGGCAATATCAGTGTACAATGAACTACACAGCAAGACAGCAAAACACAGTGCAGTGAAAGAGCAAATTTTTATTCCTTATTTGGGTCTTTGTTTGGATGATGTGCACATCAGCCTTGGTCCAAATATGGTGTTTCCTTTACTTCACAACTGCTTCTGAAGTATTTGGTAAACAACATCTTACCAATGGAAAGAGAACATGAGATTCCATTGGAACCACCTATGAATTTCCCATCACCACCTGAAGTGTTCAATCTTAGAACAAAGTCTGAACTTGTTTTTTCTAATATGCATGGAACAGAAGAAAATATTTTAGATCTAAAATCAAAAGCTACAGAAAAGTGAAATGCTATAGAAGCAGTGGGGAACCTGGATTATTGTGAGGCAAGACAAAAAGTATAATTTCAAAAATACATAGATTCCTAAATTGGCATGAATCATTACTTGCTGTCACTTTAGTAAAAGTGTTCCATCTCTTTAACAAACTACAGGAATTAACAAAGTGGCACTGTGCTACATATCACAGAACTGAGCACAAGTCACAAAAAAGTCAAGGACATTCTCATAGTGTCATTTTGATGATATTCGTTTAAAGTTAGACTTTTATGATGTTGTGGCATGTGATCTGATGTCAAACTACTTCAAGTGCAATTAAGCCATGAACAGAATGAAGTAGGCAAGAACAACTCAATACTGTCATAATCATATACACCTGCACAGAAAATCATTGTATTGCCTCTGTTGCCATTACAACTGCTGAGGCCACCATTGCTGCCATGTTTTCAAAGAGCACTGGCTCATCCACACTTCTTGTGAAGGACTTCTATAGGTCAGGACAGGATGTCCAATATTGGCCTGGCTGCTCCGTTTCATCAGAATTGTCAGAAGATAGTCTGTGCTGTGGGTTTTCTTGACTGTGGTGGCTGCTAGTTAACCTCTGGATGTTGCTGTTCAAGCACAGCCTTATGCATGACTCTAGTTAGATCTGTTGCTGTTGTTTTTTAAACAGTGCCCAGCCAAACAGTTGCATGAACAGCTGCAGTCGAGTGAAAGGGAGCAGACAACCCAAAGACCTACAGAAAATTTGCAAAGCTCTTTGTAGAATCTTGTCGTCCCTTGAGCCTGTTGTGGCAAGCTAATTTCTTTGTTAATGTTCAACTCTAACATTCATCTAGATCTCCCCCTTGAAAACAGGTATCTTGGGGATCAATACAATCAGTGCCTAATGTTTTTTGATGGCATCAATTGTAAGATCCCTGAGAGATCATGAATATTCATTGTACAAGTTTCCCATGAACTCAGTATTTTTCAATGAAGTCACTCTCAACATCCAGACAGGTGATATCTGCCCAATTTCCAGCAGGGATGCACAGTGACCATGGGATATTTTGGGAGGGACTTATGACCTACCTTGAAGAATTTGAGCAAGTCAAGGAAGATGATGGAATTGAAAACGCACAGGAAAAGGTCAGATACCTTCAGTTTATCATTGTTCCCAATGAATAGAAGCAGATGATATCAATTGTCCATCAGTTGCATGAAAATGTCAATAGGAGGCTGAAGCACTGGTGAATTCTCAATCTGCCATGACATTTCATGCCTGCTCTGTTGTTGCTGTCATCACACAGGTCACCATGAGCAATGAGGAGCCTTTTCCAGGTCAATCATCCTGACAACTACAATTTGAGTGATGATGAGGATGAGCTGGTGAATTAGGAAGACAATGTCAGTGATAGCAAAGCAAGAAAGAGGAGGAGGAGAATTAGACCAATGACCACTTGCTGAGATGTAGGGCAATACACCATCAAATTTGATGGAAGATTTCTCATATTTGAATCATTGTTCACATGGATTCAATTGATATCTGCTATTATAAATTTCATTACCATTTGTAGTTAGTGTTCTTATTAATTAAATAACACTTGTCTGGCAAGAACCACAGAATCTGCCTCATTTTGTATGAACATGACAGGGACCCCACCTTAAACCTAATATGTTCCCAAAGAATGGACAGGACACATTTATGAATTCTGTGCACGACACTCTTCCTCTTTCCTCCTGAACAGCCCCAAGGAAAAGGAAGAATTTCTCTGTTTTGGTGTTTATTTGGATCTAATAGATAATGCTGTCTATGATTTTTCTAGACAAACAATCCATTTGAGGTAATTTTAGTAGTCATAACTTGCTAAATCCATTTCATTTCCACCCTAAAATGGACATCACATGAATTATTTTGACACAATCTCCATGACCATTGCATCATAATCACCAGCAGTTCAGGAAGTTTGAATCCTTTGAGAATTGATACTGATTTAAATCTGTGTGACAGTGTTGTTGTGAAGTGAATCTTGGTTTACTGTAAACTAGTCCTATGGGCATGATCAATGGAGCACCAATTCTTTACTCTTGGAGGAAGTTGACTATCACCAATGTTGGTAACATCTTTAGAGGCCTCAAGGCCAATTATGGCAATGAATTGTCTGTAATTGCAGTAGATGTTAGCAGTGGTTATGTGAAGTCAGGACAAAGTATAATAGCTAAAGTTCCATCTGTTACACCACTTTTTTCAAACTGGGCTACAAATGGTTGCAAGATTGAAACAATCTGCAATAGAGACATCAATCCAGATAGCAAACAAGCAATTAACAAGAAACAGGAAATACATTACAGGAACCATCTTCAGCCAGTATTTTGAGTAAGGAGAAAATGATATTATGGCATAAACTTTGAGAGGGTCTTCTTGCTCTTGATGATTCTTAGAAAGTTGAGGAGTAAATGAAAATGAAGGAAAATTTGACGAAGTTGAAAGAAAACCAGATGAGGCAATTGTGTTACCTGAATCTATGCAAAGATCTAAAGTGTGAATTCAAATGTCTAAGCATCCACCACATGAATAATGCTGGTGGCAGTCACAAATCATGTGAAACAGAATTTGAAGCTGATTCATGGATCATCAAAAGAACTCTAAACAAAGTTTCTGTCATGGCATAGAGTCTAGACTCTGATATTCCCATTATTGCAGGAAACAGTTGTCGTGTCCTCAAGATATCAACAAGAAATGAGTTTGATATGATAAGCACATCAAGTCAAATAATTGTGGATGCTCATCAAATTGTACATGACAATTTAAATGAGGTTCCAGGTAATTGAGGGAAATAAGCCTCTGGCATGGCTACATAATTAAAAATGGCTTAATTAGTAAAAAGATGGTGTTTTTGCTAAGTAGGTGCGTTACAATAATGGATAAGAAGAGCCAGGTTTAGGGAGATGAGAAAAGAACAATGATTTCAGTTTAGGGTCATTTTTCTCTTGGATGTCAGGGAATCAAGCTAGTTTAATGAATCAACTTTTCCTACTGAGCCCTTTCTTTTGCTTATTCTTAACTCAATCTAGCTAATTTAATTCGCTGATATGTACTAAGTAGATCATTGCCTAAAAATGTCACTCTGGCTTAATTTTGGATATCGGCTTACTTTGGTAAAAGTAAGCCAATTTCCAAGAGTAAGCAATTTTGGCCCAAAATGGCTTATGGTACTCTGTGTCAAACAGCTTAATCTTAAAAGTAAGCAATTTTCCAGAGAGTAAGCCATTTCTAGCCAAATCGGCTACTTTTAAAAAATCAGCTTACTCTTTAGTTTTCTCGTGGAAAAAATACTAATTCCAACATACCCAGACTTACTCTTTTGTGAATCGCTTACTTTGAAGAGAAGGCAGTTTTTTGAAAGTAAGCCCTTTCTTGCTAAAACGGCTTTCTCTTGCAGAAACATCTTACATATAAAAGTAAGCCATTTCTGAAGGACTAAGCCGTTCGGCTTAAAAAGAGAAAGCTTGCCTACAAAAATCCAATCTGTTTCTTAGACGTGTTGGCCAGCATGATGCAATAAATTAATTAGTCAGGTTCAAGCTCAAATACTTATTTCGTACAAAACATGCCATTTTGAATTAAATTGTTTAGTTGCTGGCTCATTTCCGTGAGCTCGAATAATACACCCGATAATACCCGCAAGTTTCGTTTTATACCCCTATCGAGACCATACGAACGGTTTTCTTTGGCGCACAAAATCAGCACACAACATGGGAGCATCGATCGCGCCAAACTTGACACAACTTCTTCACAACACTTACACAACATCGCCCCCGCCATGTCTATACAAAAGGGGCATTATTGTTGATCGACGACAAAGAAGGTTCGACCTCTGAGCCAATACAACAATCACTTTTTTCTTATCAAGATCGATCAGAACAATTCAACCCTCTCTATCATGGACGAATTCGACTTTGACAGCGATTCCAGCTATTCCCAATCACTGTCGTCCCAATACTCCCCAGTGTCCCGGTCCGCTTCTCCTTCGTCGTCCTCCCATTTCAACCATCACTTTCATCATCAAAAGGAACCTCTCCAAAATTCCACCCATCACCCAAACGACGATGAACACCGCGACCGATCCTCACTTTTGCAAATCGATCCCAACCAAAAACCCTCCACGCCGACCGCGCTCCGAGGCAGAACCGCGGCACGTCGCTCGCGCAAGCTCTTACGAACCGGCGCCGATGCCCTCCGAGAGGCCAGACATCGAACCGCGCGAACAACACCCGACGCCGCGGCGGACGGATGCGATCGCGACGACAACGATGACGCGGCAGCCTACGGTGGAAAGAAGCGAACGACCGGCGAGCGAGTTCGCTCCCTTTGCGACGCATCGCGGCAGGATCGTGGAGAACATTCCGATGATTCTCTCGTTCGCGTAAAGGGGAACGATTTCGATCGGTGTATACGCGGAAGGAGACGTAAGCGACGACGCACAAATAACCAACAACAGTCGAGTAGTATGTCCTCTGTTGCTTCTGCGTCTGTTTCTGCCTCGTCGTGGGAAGAGGACGAACATACCTTTCCCGTATCTGAGTTCAAACTGGAAAACGAGGAGGAATCGGCGTCATATCGGTCTCGTTTCTCCTCGCAAACTACAAATGAGATGGCAGCGCCCGAGATGGTGCAGCATTCACCTTTGGATGATGATTATACATGCAGCGGCAGTATACGCAGTCCATTCCTCGAATTTGCAAACGAGGATGAATCGCATCATTCGCTCAAAACTCCGAAATCGAAGGAAACGAAAGAGTCGTTGCAGGATTCATCTCCCGATGGGAACAATCCATACAACGACAGTATCCACAGTCCATTCCAATCGTCTCAAAGCAGCAGTAGGTCGGTCCGATTCTCGCTTTCTTCCAACACGCGACATTTCTATCTCCATGGATATTACGGTACGCCTCCTGGATCTCCGCAACAAATATATTCCGAATCACCTTGTTCGGACGATGCGCATCATTCGGGGAATATTGTAAATGAAAACTCGATTCCATCGTCGGATCATCACTGCACCCCCCGTAGCTTGAACGGTCGCATTCCGCAAAGCAATGGCAATGCAAACTCCGACTCGGAAATGGCAACGCAACAATCCACGACCGAAAATGCCGACGAATGCGAAACCGCATCCCAATCCAGTCCCACAACAAAAACCGACACGCAAAAGAGACGGCGGCCTCGATCCTGCCTAAAAGCCACGACCTATCGCTCGCAAAGCACCGCATCTTCCTCGTCCCAATCGCCTCCATCCTCCCGCTTCTCCTCCTCGTCCTCCTACGGATCCTCCACCGCCTCTCGCAAAAAACACCTATCGCGAACCAACGGCCGCCACTTTCCCGCCCCGTCCCAAGAATCCTCCTCCCGCGACCGCGATCGCTCTCCCGACCAAACGCCCACGGTCACGCTCGGACGCATACGAGACGTATCCGACGTTCAAGACGTCGGACATTATCGTCTCCTCGTCGACGATTTGTCCTATTTGTGTTCGGCCGTTTTGCAATGCAAGCGACGCGACGGGCATCATACTGCGGTTACGGCCGGGGCCGCGTGCGATTTGGCCGAGGTCGTGAGCGAGAGCGATGTTCAGACGGCGTTGTTGGCGTTGGGAGAGCGGGCGGCGTCGCGGAATGGTTCGAAAGGGGGGGTGGGGGCTCTTTCGGCGGTTTTGGAGGCGGTCGCTTGCGCTCCGCCGGTGATTGATGTGATGGACGTTTGTAGGGATGTTATCGAGGGTAGGGGTGAGGGAAATGATGGATTTCATTCCGGGTCGAATTTTGAGGAGGAAGAGTTTGTCGGTGGCGACGGCCACGGAAAGAATGTAGAAAAACCGACGTTTGGAAGAACCAAAAGTGCTCGTCGCAAACTGGGTGGGAGCGATGCCGACGGAGAATCCGATTCAAACGATTTCGTTCGACGGAAATCTCTCGAGGTGAGGGACAAGCATGACGCCCTCTCCGCCAAAGCGTTGTCCATAGTAGCTCACTTCGTGAGCATCATTTGCACAAGAGCACCCGCACACAATTCGAATATCGATAAAACCACAGTCAAATCCGCGCGAAACGGAGTGTTACAACACAAAGCCGCGCTCCAAGGCCTTGCGCGACTTGTTGCGGACGATCCTGTAGTCGATGCCTACCTGAGACGTGTAGCCTCTGCTGTCAATGGAGCTGAATCTACAACCAGCAATGATGAAATGATCGCCGACACTGTAACCGAGACCATCGTGGACGATGAAAGCATCGCGTCCTGTTGTACATCCAGCTCAAGATCTAGCGATTTCACTACATTCTCGGATACGAAGTTCGCTGTCGAATCAAACGCTGTAGACCCGACCAAGTTTGGACGGCGTAAGGGTCGCAAGAAGAAAACGTCAGTTCGTCATCAATTCCTCTCTTCTTTGACTCCTCATTTGTTAGAGCCCATTTCAGAATTCGATAATGATACTGATGGATCATCAGGCATTCTCAAATGGACAGCGGATAAGACGAAAGTCACCGACGAAGACTGCAAAAAATGTGATGAATCTAATGACCGAGGCTATGTAGGTAGTGATGGAAAATCTGACTGCCTTGAATTTACATCCGATGATGGGTCCATTGTATCACGACCTAGAGGTGTGACGTGCGCAGTCAGCGAAAAAGTCGAATTAAAGACTGGCGTCAAGCACCAAGAGAAGATCGCATTGGCACTTTCCCGTGCAAACTTGAGACCTACGATTGCACAAGCCATCTTGGCTTCGGATATGAATGCGTCGGAAGACGAAGAAGAATGGATCTGTGGCTTTTGCACTGCCTGTGAGCCGCACATGATGGTGGGTTCCGATACTGAGTATCTGTCCTATTCATCAGTGAGCGCTGCAAGTGTTGCACTTGATGCTGCGGACCTTCTCATCTGCGGGAGAGATAAAGTAAGCCCACCCACCGACGGTGATGAGCACTCCGATGACGAGGATGACTCTGATAATTTCATCAAGACGCGTGAACTCAATCATGACCAGATGTCAGAGAATCCAATTCTACATACCAATGAAATGATGAGAAAGAGTGGTGCCCTGCCAGATTTTTCTAGATCGACGGCTGCTACTCTTGCGTCGATGCTTCTATCAATTAGACGATCAAAGAAATGCAATAAATGCATTAAATATCTCCAGCATCGAGTATCAACGCTTTCTGTAATCATTGACAATCTCTGTTGTCTGAGTCCCGAAGTTTCCAAAGCACTCAGTTGTCCCAAATTACTTTTGATACCGAGTTTGCTTCGAATAGTTTCTGAGATTCACTTTTATCAGAACATACCATCAATGTACATCGAAGATTCTGCGCTGGCGTCACTGAAAACACTCACGACCCTGACACACGAGAATTCCACTGCATGTCATCAAGTAATTGCGTATTGCGAAAAGCGTCCCGCATTGTTGTGCTCTTGCAGCATTTCAAAGCTTGATTCTCTCTCATGCACTGCTAATGGTGTCGAAATTATCTTCAGTCTTCTCTATAAAACTGTGACCGAAATGTCCAATCACAAATCTGGCTACGACACAATAATCTTTTGTCTCAATATCCTTACGAATATTGCCGAGACGATCCCAAGCCCAACCAAAGAAATTTTTTTAGACCTGATAATTAACGGGAAAGTAAAAGGAATCACTTGGTTAACCCAATGGATAGTGTCCAAGACGTCAGGCTTTCAGAGTGCTGTGATGAAAGGCAGCTTTGGTTTGACACGTCATGATGACCCCTTAGCCGAAAATATTGATTCTGAACTAAAATCTGGCGAAGAATGCAATCTCGTCACATCAGGGAATGGATTTGTGCTGCTGTCATATCTAATATTAGATGACGACAATAGAACAATAACATCACACCTTCGCGAAAAAATTGTTAGAGAACTTCCCATCGACGGAACGGGGAATTCTGGAGGTATTCAATTCATGATCAAAACTCTTAAAGCATTCTGCAACTTTTATCATTATTCTGTGGGCGACCTGAGTGTGGCTGTTATTGCTCCTGTCATTCGGCTAATCACAGGGCTCGAAAAGATACATGTCATGGAACAGAGCAAGGACTGGCTGTGAGGGTACCGAGTCAAACTCTATGACAGAATTTTATTGATTTCTATGCTCGTGTGGTTAAAACACTCATGAATTATTCATCACATGTGATTACCAAGATTTGCGTTCATATCAGTTATCAGTTATCCTAGTTACATTCACCGATAGCAAATGATATGACAAGGCCCAAGAGTGAAGCACTGGAACTCAAATAATAGCATACATATTACAAATGATTTAAGGGAGGGCAATTCTGGCCTTCCTGTATTAAGTGAAAAACCTCCATTTCTGAGGGAGACAGGCCGCGTGTAAAACGATGTCCATCGAGGAACTGCTGTATCAGTTTCTATCCTTATATTTCATGCAATCCTGCCCCTTCTATATCATTCCGAGACATTTTTCACTTGTGGATGTGATGATGTAAAGCAGCTTAATGAAATAGTGAGCCTAGTAATGTAAAGTTTTATTCAACTCAAATTCGAATATACTGCCTTAGACTTTGCACAACGGAAAAAATACTTCAAAAATGCCTATGGCTTGCTGTAGTCTTGTACATAGTACTATAAACACCCAACGAGGGAGGTCAGAATTGGCCTCCCTTGGTAGCCATCATAGAGCCAGTATGTTTGCCACATGAGCAAATCCAAAATTGTCCACTTTCATTCATCTATTAGGAAATGAATTTGAATTACACTTGGAAGCAAATGAGAGTAGATGATCTACAAAGGACAAAATAATGATTCTATGATTCAAAAAGATCATTTTCTCAGAAGAAGATCATTTGATCAGTGACATTATAGCCAAGACTCACTGGCATGACGAGTGCAGACAGACAAACAATAGAATGCAGATGAATTCTGCTTCCAGAATTTTCAAATAATCTTAAAATAAAACAATGTGAGGGTGAATGAGTTCAAAAGGTCTGTATTGGATGACCAGGTGGTAATCAATAAACCGTTGCTGCTATGAATTGCTGCTCCATTAAGTAACAAATCCTGGTATCTACTTGCTTGACCTCACTTGTATTGGTTTGATTGCCTTGAACACTTGGTGTCCTATCTCACTTCTTTCAGTACTCAGGGGCACCTTCGGCATCTTACCAATGACACATCTGGTGTATGGCAGCAGTTTTGTTTATGCCAATATCTTTGCAATCTCGAATCTTCATGCCAATGAATCTAACTGATTTAATGGCAAGTGACCAAGATGCCAGTATCCTAAGTTGCAGGTAACTGTGTTCGGTTACTGGCCCAATTTTCTGTAATCAGTAACCAAAAAAGTAACTTACTGGTTTCTCAGAAAGTTACTGAAAAAGTCTGTAAATATGACTGTCAATCAGATGCAACTCCTACCACAACTACTACCAATCACATGTACAATAACTTACTGTCCATTTAAGGCAAAAACAGTAACCTGTCTAGATTACTGCCTGATTACTGTCTGATGTGACTTATTGACATTTTTATCTAGATCACAGCTAGTGACAAGTTAAACTAGTAGAAAGCTAGGGACAAAATAATTTTTATTCAGTTCTGACATATTTTTTCAATTAAATGATTAGGATCTATTTTTATGTTTACTTTGATTGTTATGACAAAAAAGCCCAACTTAACAATACACACAACAATCAATTAGGCAAAAAGTGAGACATCAGACTACATTTTTAGAGAACAAAACTGGATGTAGAAAAATGAGATAGAGAAACCCATTGCAAGAGATAGCGTAAAAATTAGAGTCATAGACCAAATAATGGAACTGACACAAGTCAAAATTAGTAAGAGCAAAGGGGGCTCTAACAAATAGTGAAAATGAAGAGAAAGTTAAATAAAGAACATCCACATAAGTCAAAAAACCCTTTTTACATTCACCTCTGTTGAAAACCAGACCCAGTGTCAAATGGTAATGTAGAATCACATGACCATGACATTGAAGACATGTATAGGTTACTCATAAATTATGAAATATTAATCTTGTAGTAAGAAGAAAGGGCTGAGGGAATGGATCCTTGCAGAAGAAAATCAAAACAGAAAAAAGACTAGTTACTTGTCATGTAGAACACTTGCAGCATAAAAATTACCTTAACAATCTGTCAGCAGAATCTGATAGTACAGTTCTCAACTGCAGTACAGCAACATTTGATGACATCAGACAGAGCCTTGAAATGTCTTGTGAAAATATGTACTGTGTTTTTGATGTGTGTTGAAAGCATGAGCTATATGTAATGCATCAACAGTAAACACTTTTGTGAAAAAGCTGCACCCAAATGTTTTTAAAGTAAATGAACACAGAGGTATGCTTTGATGTCAAAAATGATCATACTGTTGCATTGCAAAAATGTGTCATAAGCTGTTTTGCACCAAAAATGTTTTTATGATGTAAACCTCATAAAATGATGTAAACCACATAAAATGATGTAATGAACAACTGTTGTTGTTGTCAGCGCAACCCCGTTGCTACTCCCAAGTAGAGCAATGTGTTGCCAATAATATAAGTTCTTAACATGTTGCACCCATTGTGACTTTATGTGGATAATGACATTAATGAACAACAGTGGATTATCTTATTGTAGGCACACAATGACTTGAATATTAACAGCTTTACATCAGGTTCAACACATTGCTTATAATTTGTGTATGAAAAATATGACGTCAGTTAGCCTAAAAGTTGACAAAGACTTTCAACATAAGCATCTTAAGAAATCATATGACTCTAGTCTAAAGCCTCCTACCAGAGTTAGAAAACACTCAAAGAAATATCGATTCTTTTGCTTGCTACATAGTCCAAAAAAGTCTAAGTTTGATCATGTTTTGCTTTACATTTGCCTCTGATGCAGGCAGCAATGGTGTACCCATGCTTACGGCCCTTTTTGTATACAAGAGGGAGTAAGGCCTAGGGATCAGAAAGGGGCTTAAATAAAGTTTGGTACGTACATAGCTTCAGCAAATTGCTGTCGGCCACATATGGATCAGTAGCATGGTACATACTAGGTAAGGAATGGGTCTTTTTTGCCAACTACCTTTCCATCATGTATCCAGTGTAGTACTTGTTGGTATACCACTGGTATGTGAGAAGCATGTACTATACATAGTAAGATTAATGGTTTTTGGAGATTGGCATCCATCACTCTGAGAGAGCTGTGTTGTGGACATGCTGCTCCTGGACAACTCCCAGGTTGAGAATAGAACAAGTAGGGGCATTAGAAGAATAGTCACAACACAATATTTTAATTCTTTCAATCATGCATCTTCAATTCTTCTTCGTTTGTGTACCTACTTCAACCATAGGTTACTATGATCATAGTGCTAATGTGGTCATCCTCCTTCCATGCCCTCCTTTGACATCCTCCAAGAACAGCAAGCTTCATCCAATGAGCTCTGCTTGAGAGAGCTGCCAAGCTCTGCTCATGCAATATGCAAAAGCAATTGCATACGGCACTGTGATATGCAAAGCAATCGTAAAGATCTCACAAGTCACAAAAAGTGATTACAACAATTCTGCAAGTCATGAAGGTGATTGCGATGATTCCACGAGTCGTGCAAGCAATCATGATGATTGCAAGAGTTGCATAAGCAACAGCAATGTTTCTGTGATACGCCAAAGCAACTGCAATGATCTTGCAAGTTGTAAAAGCAATTGCAATGATTCTGCATGCCACGATAGCAACCGCACTGATTCCTTGGGCAGTGATAGCAACCACAATGATTGCAAGAGTTGCAAAAGCAACCGCAATGATACTGCAAGTCGTAAAAGTGATCGCAATGTTCTTGTAAGTCACGAAGGCAATAGAAATGGTTCCACAAGTTGTGATAGCAATCGCAATCATACGGCAATCATGTATCAAAAGCAATGGAATGTGAGTCCCACAAGCAACTGCAAAGATCCAGCAAGTTGCAAATGTGATTGTGAATCATCAGTGGGTTGCACAAGCAACTGCAATGATTCTGCAGACTGGGAGAGTGCCATGATGACTCCATGATAAGTGAAAGCAATTGCAATGATCTTGCTAGTCACAAAAGCAATTGCAATGATTCTGTGAGTTGCAATAGTGATTGAAATCATACTGCAATATGTGCAAACAATTGAAATGATACTGCAATCCACAATAGCAATTGCAATGATCCTGTGAGTCACAGAAGCAATTGCAAAGATGCTGCAAGTTGCATCAGAAATCACGAATGTTCTGTAATTTGCAAAGTAATTGCAATTGCACCACAAGCTGCACAAGCAATTGCAATGTTTCTGCAAGCCACAAAACTGATTGCAATGATCATGCGATTTGCAAAAGTGATAGCAAGGACTCCATGAGTCATAAGAGCATTTGTAATGACACTGCAAATTGCAAGGCAATTGCAAGGTACAATTCTGCAAGCCATAACAAGCAATTTCAATGATTCTATGCATCACAAAAAGGTGATCATGATGATCCTGCAATGATCCCGTGATATAGTGACAAGTGATTGTGATAGTACTGCAAGTTGCAAGGTGATCGCAAGGTACATTGCCACAAGACATGCAAAGGCAATCAAAAGCAACAATGCCGTGAGTCAAAAGCAATCATGATGCACTCATACCATAAAAACAGCTAGCCACCATGATCTTTGCAAAGTGCGATCTGCAAAATGCAATTGCAAAGGACTACTTAAGTTGCAGAGAAACTGCAAAGAAAAGCCTATGTTTCAAATTCCGATTTTTAGGTTCTGGTCAAATAGTCAGTAATCAGAACT